>BQKZ01010885.1:0-17003 GCA_036244855.1 Temnopleurus reevesii | reverse complement strand
TGCCAATTTGATGACATCATGGGTGCACAACTAACCAGAGTTTTCATTATAAATATGGTGCAAAATTCATTATTTTTACAGAAAGTTGCAAAGTTTGTATGAATATAAACATGCAAATAGTGGATCTACATATCGATCTACATAAAGATATCCTATGGTTAAAGTTTTGAGCAAATCATATTTTTGGGGAAAAAAGTAACATTTTATAACATTGATATGAATGTAATGGATGGTCAGTTGTGCACCTGTGACGTCATCAGTTGCCAATTTGTCTAAATATTCAAACAGTCATAACTTTCATATTAGTTGTCTGATTTTCCTCAAACTTTTTTGTTCTGTTCATCTATTTTTCCTTCTTCTGAAGAAATGTAATTTTGGGGTAGACTCTTCTTTTAACTTTGTCCACATCTTTGAATGTGAGGGGATGCTACAAGAAAGTTGTGATCCACTGCAACTTGCAGTTGAGTGACACTGCCTAATCAAAATCAGTGTTGGATATTCTGAGAATAACGTCCAGTAAGCTAATCACAATACCTGTCTCATTTTGCAATTGATCACCACTTTCTTGCAACACTCCCTATGGGGTTTTGCTAAAATGTTGCAATTACTTTCAAATAACTGCCAATCAGTTGGTAATAGAACAATGGCCTGTACTTCTATCAAGATGCACATGAAACAGTGACTTTGACTGGCATGCGCCTGCCAACTGCAATTTGCAATCACTTGTAAACTTCTAATAATATGATATTCCGGAACAGTCACAGCCATAACTGTCAGCTGCCAAAATTTCCCCAGGACAGCGATGTCCTTGTTCCAGTTAAATATTTCGTACGGTAGGAAGACACAAAAGGAAGGCGATCATCAGAATAGAACATTATTGCTAGAACAGCTTCACTCGAAGTTCAAGTCACTTTTATGCCAAAAATACGGAGTTTGCTCACCCTTAATTCAATCACTAGCGAGTGAATAAGTTCTTCTTTTATGGAAAGATTTTTGTTCTACTCACTTAAAATGTTCCTTTCTCTTACAATATATCTAAAAAAAATCTTAAAATGAATTATACAGTACAAGATTTGATTGTTTATTATATTACCTACAACAAAATTCAAATTTGTAAATATTGATACAGTAGTGAGGTATGCATAGCCGTCAAACAAGTTGGATATGAACTCCTTCCTGCTTGAAGGTTTCAATGTAAAATGAGGCTTCACGGTACAATGATTTATCTTTCGTTAGAATGTAAGTGGTCCTGAAATGGATTCTCAATGTTTTGATGAGTCATTCTCTCCTAATAATTTCTAAAATGGAAATAACATGGTTCTCAGAGTGTTAAGAGTGAGTGGGCACATACTCATCCAAGTAAAACGAGTAAGTGGCAGACATGCAAACCAGAAGACGCTGGCTCTAAAATGAGCTGCGACTCATCACGGTTTGTCATCAAATGACAGACCGATGGATTTTTGTGTGATGTGTATCAAATTTCATGTGTCACACACACCATGTAAAATGCCTACAAATTGATCTGTGATGTCATGACAAGCCAAGAAGAGTAAACTTATTTTGAAGGTAATAAAAGGTAGTGATTATTTATGAATATGAAGAAAAATCTAATGAAAATGCTAAGCTTCCTTCCCCAAAATGAGATAATAAACCAATAAGTCAATTTTTTGTGTATCACATACATGTACATCACAGATAATGACCCATAAACACTGTAAACAGAAGGGACAAAGCCCTGGGACAAAGTAAATAACTTCAATTAAAAAATTAACAATAGCTAAATACACACAACAGAGTTTCATTCCCTCTTATTCTGCCGAAAAACGTTGAACATCTTGTCGTGAATGAACATATAAACTTTTTTTTGTGTGATCCTGAAGCTATTGTGAGGGCTGGAATGAAGTTGTTTACTTTGCCTCAATCCTTTGTCAGAAAATGTAACGAAACTCTATTTTCAACCAATCAGGTGCGCGTATTTTGGATGTGCGTAAAATTTTCTGAGTTACGTTAAATGAAACTTTTTATGCAACAGGGCCCTGGTCACAGTGAAAGCTTTCTTCTCATATAAACTAGCTCTTACCTGATGGATCTGAGAATTCCACAAAGATTTTGACGATGACCTCAGCATCCTCCTCCTCGCCTTGTCTCTCCTGGTAGATGACCACTCTGTTGACCGTTCCAAACTTGCCGCATTCCTCCGTCACCTCGCCCTCCAGCTCGTCATCTAAGTCTTCCACGCCAACCATGTTGCGCAATACCATCACATGTGACTACAAGCAAAAGGAATTGATAGACAACAGTTTAATGACATTATCAACACAAAGTGTAGATGAGCACTCGGTTGACCGTTCCAAACTTGCCGCATTCCTCGGTCACCTCGCCTTCGAGTTCATCATCGAGGTCTTCCACACCGACCATGTTGCGCAATACCATCACATGTGACTGCAAGCAAAAGCTATAGATAGATTGATTGCTGTTTAATGACATTATCAACAAAAAAAAAGATTCACATAAATGTCTGAATGCAAAGTTAATATAAAGGGTAGGTTTGTTACTGGGTAAAGCAGAAAAAACTTACCATTTTCCTTGAATACATTCCAAATTCTTTTTCTTACAGGAAAGCAGAGTTTTTTTTCTCAGCAAATGGAGTGATTCTTTTTTTCTTTACATACAAGCGAAAGAAAATAATCAAAAATTATAAGAAAGCCCATTTGCAAGTTCACAAAACCATATGAAAGAATAACTATTTGCTTTTAATTAATGATTTACTGTGTAGAGGAAAAGCTCAGACACATAGCTTTTTCAAATCAAAGATACATTCATAGGTGTCCTAAGTAAAGCTAAGTCATCATTGCTTTGCAATTACACAGATGATTTGATCTACATGTGCATGTTTGAATTCTGTCTTATTGAGTTTGATGGTGATAGAGAGGTTGATATTTCATAAGCACTTTACAAAAGCATAGAACAATAAATTGTATTAGAACATGTGGCTTTTTCTAAAATAAATGATCACATTGCAAAACCTGAATCGTGCCTTATCAGAGCCAAATAAAAGTGCACACCCAATCACCCAATGCATCAACACAAGAGCCGAATAATCACCTGAGCTAAAGGTCTTAGTAAGTCCATTATTTTTTGGATTTTATTGTTGTGCCCCCAAAAGTCTACTCTTGCCTATCGAAATTGAACTATAGTCTTAATAGTTTGACACGTGTCACTGTATTTACATGCAAGGATTGCATCCTATATCTGTAGGACTAGAAAGTGAGGATGCTGGAACTTACATCTGACTTTCTAAGTAGTTTCTGCATGACCATATGCCTTGCGTTGCTGCCCGATATCGTCATGTTTTCCTGCTCGCTAATGGTCTGCGGTAGCTCCACCTCCTTCGTCTCCACAGGCTCCTCCTTCACTTGCTCCGCCAGGCCGGCCGCCACGGCTGCCATAGCTGCAGGAGCCATCAAGCCCGCTGCGGCTGTTGTGAGGACGCCGGGGGCTGCCGTTGTCATGGGTATCGTCGTGAGTTGTGGTCTGACTGGTGTCACGCCTGAAAGAGTATTTCTAATATTTATATCTGGTCGAGGTGGGTGTAACAATTATAAGGCAAAAAATGATAATTGTTCGGTTGCACAAGTATGATTTTCTTGAAGTAGCATGGGTTGGACGATTTTTGTTAGTTTTTGGAAAACTTTTCATGCAGAAAATAAGACTTAAAATAAAGAGAAAATCTAAATAATATCTGAGAATGACTTTTCAGGTAGTAATTTCTTATACTGGTGGTTGCAAAAATTGGAAAAGTTCCGAAGTCTATGCACCATATGGATTACATATCATCTAGAAGTCTAATTTTACTAGTATGCATGTTGCTCAGACGTCAAGCTCTTTTCATATCAAAGATGCACTCATAGGTGTCCTAAGTAAAGCTAAGTCATCATTGCCATGCATAACCTGTTCTTTTTTTCCTTATTGAGTCAAACCTGCTCTACCAACCACCTCTATATTAAGACCATCGATCAGTAAAGAGAACCTTCCTTGATTCCCTAGGAAACCATTCACACGTCTATAGAGACCACCTGCTAATAAAGATCCAATGTTCAGTCTCCCATGGGTGGTCTTTATAGACAGGTTTGACTGTTTGTTGTAAACCTACATTTTCTGATGCATCATATTCTATCTAAAAAGGAATATCATCTTGTACAGCTCCATGGGCAGATCCAGGATTTGAGAAGGAGATTATTCTCCACTGATGGCATTAAAATCACCCAGAAAAGTGGAAAAAAGGAAGGGTGGCCCAAAGGTTTGATAGCCCCCCCACCCCCCCACACAAAACCCACTTCTTTGTTGATGCTTTCTATGAGCACAAAGGTTCAAGATCATGGTGAAGTGCAGAGACCACTATCCTCTATGCAATACCAATAGAGATATGCTGATCGGTCTATCATTTCCCTTTTTTCTTCAATCTTCTCCTGAGCAAATAGGATATGAAATTCACCTGTGATGACTCCGGCTGCAGAGCTTGCCATGACGGCATGGGGCATCCCTAGGATACCAACGTTGGGCGTAGCCAGGAGACCTGGGGCTGCTGTCAAGCTTGGGTTGATGAGGCTGGTGGGGGCAACGCTGACCATATTCAGGGCTGCTGCAGCCGCTGGTGCTGTTACAGCATCCAAAGCCTGGTGGAAGAAAAAGATAAGAACATTAAAATAAATCTGTATTAAAAAGCATTTCTTGGCAGACTGGCTACTCATATTTTTCAATTCCATGGGCTAACTTTGGAAGACAATGGGCTAGAGCTACACAAAATCCAAAAATCTACATGTATAAGCATTTCTAGGCTCATAGGCAACTGATATTCAAAAATTCCATAGGCTTATTTCAGAGGACTATGGTCTATAACTGGACATAGAAATTTGAACTACATTTTTGTGTATTCTATGTACTTCAGACCCAATTTTTTGCTTATTTCTTTCATAGCATAGACCTAATAAAAGTAAGATTGAAATATTTCTTCTGCTATCCATACCAATAGTGTGAAATCCACGTCAAATGTTTTGCTGGTATTCTGCTATCTTCCTAAAAGAAATGATCATTCCATTATCAATTTGTAAAACCATCGAACTTGGCCTTCAATTTGAATATTTTGTAACAGCGACAGTTATTTTCCTTTCAATCTCACACACTCCATTCTAATCTTTCCTGTTTTATTTTATGTCTATTTAATATGCTCCAATCCTTGGTGTTTATGTAAACTTTAAAAAAAAGGATACTACATAAGTTTTGAATAATCAAAAATAGTTAATTTGTTTCATGTAGAGTATTTGTTACCTGTATCTTGGCTGTAGCTGCAGCAGCGGCGACGGCAGCAGCGGGAGGCAGACCTGTCCCTGCTAGTACGGTAGCAGTTGGAACACCCATCATTGCATTAGGAGTAATGGCCTGTCAAAAAGAAGATAGAGAATGATTATCTAGGTGAGCAGTCACAAAATGAAATATAACATCATATAAAAGTGAAATTTTGTTCACTGGAACTGAAATGTCCACAGACCTCTCAGCCCATGTACTTGAAAAGGAGAAGCGCTAAATTAGCAAATGAGGAAGAAAACCATGTTTCCCATAAGATGGTGCAAGATAGGAAAAACTGCCTCAAAATGGTCTCATAACTGCCTCAGAATGATAAAAATTATATTCTTTCCTCCAAAATCTTGATTTATTGTAGGCCTGTTTTTTTTAAATTTGTTTTGTTTAATTTTGTCTGCACTTGGAGAGTCTCTAATAATGCTCCTGCCAATTCGCAATCTCGCTGACTGGCAATATAAAAGTTTACGGTGTGACACAGCAAATTTAAACCTTTCTCCAACAAGCTTTTTTGGTTGAAAAACATTCTTTCATTTTCATTAAGGTACAGTTGTTAACCCTATTCCAACTGGGNATCACTCCGCCGCGCAAAATTTTTTCACCACGAGACTCGCTGACTTTTTTCTTTCAAGTCTTGCGCAACTTTTAAGACTGTTTTCGCGAAAATCAGGCATGAAGTTATGTCGCTGCGCCACTTTTTGTACATGCATGTCAGACCAAAAATGGCTCAAAAACGTGATTTTGTGTGCAAAGTCAATGTAAATTGGGATTTCAGTTAGAATCCATAAAGATGTAGTCATTTTTTGTTTTATGGGCAGAAAGTAATTTATTTCAGCACAAAAATGCTTCAGAAATGTTCTGCAATAAATTTCATCGAAAAAAACAAGAGAAAACAAAAGGTCGAAAAAACAAAGAAATACATAAGAAATTCATAAAACAATAAAAAGCACAAGAAAAAAATTGTCATACAAATTTTTTTTTCAAGTTGTTTCATGAGGGATATTATAAAAAATATTCACACCAAAAATGAGCCTTCTAGGTGCTTTATTGAGTAAAATAGAGCAGAAAGTATGATTTCATGCATAAATTGGCATAATTGATTATTTAAAAATAGAAATTAGGAATTTTCGGAAAATCAAACCATACAGTCTTGTAGTTTAAACTTTGCTCTATCCGTGTGCAAAATTTTGCGGCGATTGCGCGATCCACGGCCGAGATCTGAAGGGGGGGGGGATCAAATTGACCCCCCCCACCCCCCCAGTATAAACTTGGTCTAAAAAAGCCCAGTTAAAATAGGGTTAATGGTCACAAATTCTTCATAATCTCTGTCTGTCAGAAAACAATCCAAGGAAATGTCGTAATTGGCAGCAATGATTAAATTCTCACCCCTCAGATACTTACCCTACCAACTCGAAGGAACTGACCGCCAAGATCAAAGAGATTCATGGATGAGATAGCATCTGATGCTGATTGCATGTTCTCGTATTCAATGAAACCATAGCCCCTAGAAAGAAAGAGGGAAAGAGAGAATGAGAAGTGACATCATTTTCAAACATGTTTCTTCAGCCCCAGTCATATACGGTAACTCAGTTGAGTACTCTCTAATCTGAGTAATGTGTCTATATTTGTTCAGGCAATCTTAATCAGGTTAATCAAGACTCAAGTGGACAAAGATTCATTTTCAATCACTTTAAATCCGTGCTTCTGTGACTCCGGCTATTTCAATTAACATTGAAATAGAAAATATCTAATTCCTTGATTACTGAATACTAATTACATACACGAAGGAAAAAATCTCATTCCTATTAAAAACTTAAATGAACACAAAAGAACATTTATCACTAAAAAAAAGTCCAAATTTTTATGAGAAAATCATGCATTTTTAGCTTAGAAAATCTTACTGAACTTCAAATATTCCAAGTTTCCTGAATATCTAATCACTCCCATTATTAGTCAAATATTTACTGACACAAAGGTGACATCAAATTTACATCTACAGTAAATTTATACATGTGTAGTAATCATACGCTGCAAGATCTTTTTTATTTCCTTCTGACAGAGCACAGATGACAACTAAAATCAAATGCCTCTTCCTATTCTGCAGCAGGTCACAATACTTGGTCCCTATCAGGTGGAAAAGCCAATCGTTACGCTTACATCAACTTTAAACCAATTGAAAATCCTAGAGTGCAAAGTGATGAACAGTTTACATGATCATTGTTTATCATATCTTGACAATGACAGAGTAATTGCAAAAGAAGATGCTTACTTGTGTTTTCCTCCAATGGAGTCGGATGGTAGATTACAGGACACTATTTTACCAAAGGCTTCAAATACACTGAAAAGAAAAAGAAGAAGAAATTGATCAACAATCTAATCTAATAAATAGCATATATATGGAGGAAAAACTAGATGAATCCTCAACCGCGCACGGTCAAAATTTATGCCTCCGCCATCACGCAATCAGAAAGATATTTACAATTTTTATTGTTCCATACCATCAGAAATCAAAAACATTTTTCAAATTTTGGGCACTGCGACCTTTGACCCTGTGAACCCCAAATCTCATCAGTTCTTCCTCACATACTTATACATAATTAAGCTATACACTAAGTTTGAAAGAAATTGGTTCAATTTTTCTGTTATAAGTTATAACAAAAATGAGCTTTATCAGGTTTTTTCTAGCCTTGTGACCTTTGACCCATTGAACTTAAAATCTAATCAGTTCATCCTCACATGCTTATACATACTTGAGCCAAGTTTGGTCAAAATCCGTCAAGCGGTTCTGAACTTATTGTGGTAACAAGGTCCGGACGGACGCACGGACGGACGGACGGACTGACAACCCGAAAACATAATGCCTCCAGCAACACCTTATGGTGGTGGAGGCATAACAAACCAATGTGGGAGAGAGCCCTATATGATTTGTTCAAATCCAGGTGTGTTGATTGCTACTGTTTCAATTGTGATAGCATATTTTCAATTGGGAGAAAGAAGGCTTTGGGACAGTAGAAAGGATTGCAAAACTGCTGTGCACATTAAATGATGTCTTCTATAGTGCGTAAATATTCATTATTGAATGATGAATACATTAAAAATCATAATTTAGTTAGTTACTTTCAGTAGCGCACTTATTTTCTACAATCGACAAGCTCCATACAGGTAAAATTCCTGACTCCAGCTTCAAAATTTTCACAAAAGTTTTGAGCTCCTGGTCTATTCTTCATAGTCAAACTGTAATGCAGAGATACTAACTGTTCCAGAATATGCAAGAGTTATATTTTCTCATATGAATTCAAGGATTTAAGTAAAAGTGAATAGCTGAGATTATGGTAATTATTGTAATTTTTTTCTCATTTTTTCCAACTATTTCATTACAACATTTCAATAATGCCTCATGCAGATTCTGGATCGGTTGGAATCTCTGTGTACTGGAATGCATGTTGCTCAGACACAAGCTATTTTTAGATCACAGATACACTCATAGGTGTCCTAAGTAAAGCTAAGTCATCATTGCCATGCAATACCATGTCTCTACAATGATCATTGGCAGGGCTGTTGAAATTCTCACTAAACATAAGTATTTAAGGTGCTTGATCAGTACTAAATCAGAGATTGTAGTTAATAATATCAGGAATGAAGTTAGATGGCAGCATTTTCAGACTGAATCTCAGGGGCCAATTGCACGTCTTCTCTTCTTGCACAACTCTCATAACATAGATGCATAGACCTTTATGTCTATGTTAAGATGGTGGCACAAGAGGTCAAGACATCTTAGCAAGGAGAGGATAGCTAAGAACTGCCAGAAACGATTTGTATACCTGATCAAGATGACATGTTCTTTCTGTTTTCAGACTCGAATATCAGATCTTTTTGCAAATACTTTCAGCTCCCTTGTGCAACATTGCACAACAGGCCTTTCATTTTATGCCAAGAACTGACAGAAATGATTCGTTTCCCTGAACAACATGACATGTCCTTTCTTCTTTTTTTTTTTACACAGATTTCAAATCTTTTTGTAAATCTTCTACTTCAATAATAAATGTTGTTGGTTGTCCATGAGCAGTAAGTCTGTGTGTATTTACGACTTGTTCCATTGATAACGGATTACAACTCACCTTTTGATATCTTCTGAAGAGAGATCTGAATGGATTGATGTGACGAATATTCTCGGTTGTGTCTTTGATTCCTCCATAATCTGATCAACGACTGGTTGTGCTTGAGGCATGTTGCTTGGTCGTCCTACCTACAAGACAAAAATAATGATTTTAAAAATGATATCGGCTACCAGCTACAGACAGAAAATACATACAATTCAGGACAAGTCTACCAAGGCTCTATACAAATATTATACATCCTGATAATGTTCTTTCCCCAATCATGTGAAAGTCTTGATGCAGAAATGGGATAAAGGAAGCGTTGCAGTTTGGTGGATCTGGCTCTCGCCTTTCCAACCAGAGGGCCGCTGTTCGAGTCCCATCCATGGCATTTATTTCCTTTAGAAAGAAATTTCTCCACAAAGCTTGACTCTACTCAGGTGTGACTGGGGATCGGTAGGAATTAGCACAACACATTATGTGGTGATGTGAGGGACTATATGAGTGCCTTGATGCTAGGATGGAATTGCCATTCAGTGACCAGGTAATAATATGGGAAGAGCTTTGATTACTCATATCGACATAAGGCGCTATATAAGAGAGCGGAAAAATATCATATGCTCGGTGATTCTTCAGGAAATTTATAAAGATCATCATACAAAGTTAATCTGTTCCAGAGCTAGCTGTGTAGCCTCAGGATGATCACACTCCACACATGCAATGCACTTGTACTTCATAGCGTACTGACCCTAGGAGATTTTACAAAACTTCTCTTCTAAAGTTATTACCTTGATGTAACTGCCTCATCATTACATCATTCATCTGTCCAGAGAAAGATGGATGACCTCAGGAAAATCGTGCTTCATGAAATCAAAATCCTTGTGCTTCACAGCAATATGATCCAACAAGATTTCATACCGTTTTCAAAAACATTACTCAAGTAAAATTTCATATTTTTATATATCTGCCGCCGATCCCAACACCATTCATCAGTTTCAGAGCTAAATGGGCGGCCTAGGGATAATCATACTCGAAGAAGGTAAAAATAATCCTAAGAGTTTTTACACTTCTATAAAACCTATTACTTAACCATCTGTTTTTCATACCTTGATATTTCTGCCTCCGATCATCACACCATTCATCTGTTCCAGGGCTAACTGGGCTGCCTCGGGAAGATCATACTCCACAAAGGCAAAGGCCTCCTGCTTCACAATGATAGGGTCCCAAAACATGTGTACAAGAGTACACTATTTCTGAGAACATTACCTCAACAACTTTTGTTCTTACCTTAATATTTCTGCCTCCGATCATCACACCATTCATCTGTTCCAGAGCTAGCTGGGCAGCCTCGGGAAGATCATACTCTACAAAGGCAAAGCCCTTGTGCTTCATAGTGATAGGGTCCCAAGACATATTGATGCTCTTGATGGGGCCGAAGGGATGGAATCCCTGGCGGATAGTGTCGTCTTTGAGTTCAAAACTGATGGATCCGACGTAGACTCTGCACATCAGGGCGATAGCGCGCTGCCTCTGGGCTTGCATTTGAAGATTGGACATTTGCTGCAAAGCAGAATGAAAGAAATAGCAGAAAATTATGACTATGATTTTAACAAAATGTAATAATGACATTAAAAGCAAGTAATCTAACCCAATCTTTATAATATTAGTCAACAAACTAGGGCAAACAGGGATTTCTTTTCACAAGAAGAGGAGGTAAGGTAGCAATTACCAGTTTGGTGATTTATTATTTTCATTTTTTTAGAAATAAGTTTTAATCTTTCAGTACACTTCCACAATCATAGCAACAAATAAGGGTACAATTTAACAATTCAATTATTCTTTTCAAGAATTTACATGGGCAATTTCTATTGGCATATTAATCATACATCTAGAAGGTAAATTTTGAAAATCGTACCTGGTCCTTTCAACTTCTTAAAAACATTACTTAATCAATGTCCCTCATATCTGTATTCATTGTTTGCTTATCACAAGAGTTGAATGCATGAGAGTTGCAGTTGATTTCAAATAGGTTGCAACTTTCTTGGACCACACCTACGACTAGAAGTAAACAGTCAAGAAGCCTACCTGTTGCTGATGAGCGAGGGTCTGTTTCACCAGCACGCTCTTGATGCTCTGCTCCATGGCGTACTTCTTGGCTCTCATCACGGCCTCCTGCTGCTCTGTGCTCAGCTTCGGCAGCCCGATCAGCGACGGCATCCCCGGCATGGCCAGCAGGCTCTCCTTCTTGGCGCCAGGTCCGGCAAGCAGCTGCCCGGTCTGCTCGGCGAACTGGAAGTCCATGATGGACGGCTGCGGTGGAGATGTCGGCGGCTGTTCGACTGCTGGTTTCGAAGGGGGGTGGGAGCATCGCGGGAGGGAAAGATAAGTGAGAGCGTTAGTATCAAAGTTGTGACTGGGAACTTGATAATGCCCACTGATTGTACGTGCTGACCACCAGTGAACACTACCAAGGGTTAATTCAGCCCTTTTGAATATGATCCCGCCCCCCAAAAATAGATATGTATGCGAGTGTTTCATTATCATAATTGGTCAGTGATTTTTTTATTCAACACTGAACAAAAAATGCATGTTTGATAACCAGTTCGCGAATAATCTGACAAATTATATTAGTGAAACACAATTTAGTTTTTTTTTTTTAAAATGATATTCCTAACAATCTTCAATTCTGAACATGTTGGTATAATTTGTATAGTGAATTAAGTTAAAAAAATACTTTGATTTCCTTTTGGCAAATCTTATATGAAATATTCTTTCATGAGGATTTAATGTATACAACTCATCTTGATGACATATTTACTATTAATCAGAGAATAAAATTAATATTTGAAATATCTTTTTGACATAAGAACCCTAAACAGACATGAATATTTTTTTTTAAAGAATCCCTTGTCCTGAATAGCAAAATGGTGAGAAGATACAACAGAACAGAAGGTAGAAAACATAATGCCTCTTTTCATATTGACGCTTGCCACAAAGAAATGAAAGAGAGAACAAAATGGCGAGAAGAGCCGTGGCAAACGTCCTAGAATTCAATCCACCATTCGATACAAACATCACCGTTTGTTTACCGCAGAAGTAGCATATAGGGGATGGTTGGACCGATAGCTCAATGACGGGTCGTGGCGAAGCTTCGGGTCAATAATAGCGCAAAGGTCATCGACCTCAGTGCCCATGGTGGATTGCTTGCGGGATCAGCCAAGGTCATAGGTCATACATTGACATATGACCTCATCGACCAGTTTCCACGCATGTTGCTAGCTGAAGCTACATAGCATAAAATAAATAAATAATGCAGAGAAAAAAACAAAGACAGGGAAGAAAAAACCTTGAGTCAAATCGTACATCACCATACGATGAATGTATTAGCAGGGGAAGGGGTTGAAATGCACAATACATTATGCTGGAATGGTAGTTGGGCATTGCAATAATAATATTATACCTAATCATACATGGACGACTTTGTTGCAAAAACAGTTACGTAAAATTGGGTGAACGGGAAAGCCAGGACGAAAAGATAGAAAACATATAACTTTGTTTAAATCAACTTTATCTGCTTTTCTATTTTCATTAATTTTTCCATAGAGTCAAAGGACTAAGGTCAGTAGAGTAATCCACCTCATAATAAAGGCTTCAATGTTATACCCATTCACTCTGGCCATCCCCATTCACCCCATTTTACAGTACATTATGTACATGTTATGTATTTCAATTTGGGGAAAACTTTGTTGATTTGTGCAATTTCGAAAAATTTTCACTGCATTGTAATAATTTGAGTTTAAGTATAATCCTAAATCAACTTCACTAGAAAGGATTACAAATATACAAAAGTCTGCTTCATTAACTTCTGTGGACACGTCAAATGAAAAATTGCGACATAATACCACAATACAAAAATGTGTGATATGAGCACGACAAAACAAGCAATCTAAATTTAGAATAAAAAATATCTTTTCTAAAGTAGTTGATTTGGGATCTACATGTATACCTTTTCCAAAGATGATAATTAAAAACCACAAGGAATATCTATCTTATTCTGGTCAACGGTCAGAATGGATTATACAGTTTTGAAGAGAAATATAACAACTTGTATGACATACTTATATCAAAAGAATGATTTCTTTTCAATTATCAGGTGGGTAAGATTCCTAAAGCATTTTGGAAGGAGGGAAGGAGAAGGGTCGGGAATAAAGAAAAAAATATTTGATGATGATGACAAGAACAGCTCCGTTGCACAGTTCTGCTCGCTGGTCTGAAAGAGGAGTCACTCCCTGCTGCCTTAGCTTATATATGCAAATAAAAAATGACCAAAAACAAGAGAAGAAACACAGAGGTTATGATACACAAGGGCCTATGAGCAGGCCAATATACTTTGCTGTTATTCAACCTTTCAGAACATCAACACACAATTTAGCTATCAGATCAAACCAGCTTTATTTCAGATGAAGTTCTTAAGTTGAAATGTTAAATCTATCCCCACTTCCCAATCTCTCCTTTGTATTTAAATGACTCCCAAAGCAATAATGATAAAGCGACTGATTTTGTAACCTCAAGATGCCACTCTAAAACCTTGAAAAATATCCCATCAAATAATCCCCACACAATCTATATCATTTCTTCCCTTCATTCTAAAATGTCGTAAAATATTGCAAATATGGTGGCACAAACGAATAACCCTATAACAGAATATAACATGCAGCTATTAGAACAAATAATTGTGAATGGATTGTTTCCCTACTCTAGCAATTCAAAGTGTTACTTTGGATTTTCTTTAATGCAAACTTTTCAGAATGCCTCATCGCACAGCCTCCTGGGTCAAGTGCAGGGGGGTAGCATCAATCCTGGAAGAATAATAAATAAGTTTAGAGAAAAAGAGAGAAAGAAAGAGCAGAATATTTACAGGGTTCTTACATCCATTCACGCTAATAACTGTTGTTAGAATAAAACAAACATTTTGGAACCATCAATCAAATTTCAGGCGATCCTCTTACCTAATCATTCTATTCGTACTGTTGCACAGAATTTTGAGCCCTGGTATTGAAGAATTTACATATTTTCCCTCAACCACTTATTAGAACAAAGCATGAAAGCATTTATTTTTTTTTATTTTTTTCTTTTTTCTTGTATGCCCTTACAAGGCAATATCTTTCTGTGCATGCTGTTGCACTTAAATTTTGTCCTGGTATAAATATTTTTAAGAAGATAAGGTGAGCGAAGTAAACCAATACAAATACACTTTAATTTCCTTTTCAGCTTAAAAGGAAAGCTTTTTCTTGTAGTAAAATAAAAACATGACAATAGTGTAACAGATATGAATTTAAAATATTTTGAAGTAATTGACATCTTCATCAAAAGTCTGTTGAAATAAACGTTCCCTTGCTACGAGAATTACGATCATCATTTGATGAAATAAAAAAAATAGGCCTTCACCAAGAAATGTTATCATACTGTAGAAGAGCAGGAATTCCTGAAAATACCAACAGAAAATGCTTTTCGAGATGATTTCTTCACAAGACGAAAAAAATGTATTGATTTGTACAACAACAAAAAATAATAACAACCGTTATTAATTTGTATGCAATTCAAAGCGTATAAAATAAAATATAAAAAGGCCCCCCCCCCCAAAAAAAAAAAAGAATAAAAATAAAAATAGCAGACATTATGTTGCGTGAATATCTTAAGTGTAAGTTTATTTTCAAACTATGTCAAAGAACAAACAATTTTGAACTAGATTTCATCAAAAAATAAATCTTTTCCTCTTTGACCAAAGATTTTTCCAGAAGAAAATATTCCATCTTGCAAATAACTATTCAAAATCCAACAGTGCAACCATTATTCATACTACATGATATTCTTGTATTCCATGAGATGTTTTTAGTGCAAAAGCCACATTGTTCTTCTGCGCTGACAGGATCCTACAAAGAAGAAAGCTCAAAAACAAAGAGAAAACAGAAAAAGACAAATATCAGAAGCGGTGTAAATGATGAAACTTACATGACTATATGGGGAGCTAAAGCAGTACATGTATCTTAAATTAAGTTGATTACTAAAGGGAAACAATAAATGGAGTGAAAACCTTCGGAAAATAAAGTTTGCAAAACCTGGCAAGGCAATTTACACATCAGTTTATCTGGTACTTTATTCGATCATATAGTTTTGTCTTTTTTGTACTTTATGAAAATGAATTCATTGCTATGCATTGATATATTTAGAAATTTTATTTTGTCACAAAACAAAATGTTTATCATTTTCTTGATGGAATTTTTCACTACCAGCCCCTTTCTTCACATGCATGATCACCACACAACAGCACAGCACTTTGCATTCCAACAAAATAAAATATAAAAAGAATGTTCTTATTTTAGATACTTCATTTGTACAAGGATAAGAAAAACAAGCATGGAAGGGTACTTTCATAGGACATTACTATACATCAAATAGTGCCCGCTTGAATGGCAATCATATTTTCAATAATCTTTAAACCCAGTTTATCACAAGAATTGATAACGAATGATGAACGGTCTGGGCTTTCCAAATATTCATCCATCTTACTTTATGAAAGTTTCTACATACAAAAATACAATTTTATTAGCTTAATCTCATGAAAAATGACAATGTATTTCAGGAAAGTCTCAAAATGTAGGGATCGAACAAATATGTACTTTTAAATTGCCCATGTAAAGAAATTCCGCTTATAAAGTGAAAACCTGGGAAGCACTTTTGTGCAGTCTGGCAAAGATTTGCACAATATGATTGCCATTGTATTGTGATTAATGTTATCATAGAACACCTCATGATTACATATGTATCATAAATGTTGAAAAAGTGGCCCAATTAAATCAATCATCACACTAACATCGCACACACACTTAGGAAATCGAAAGGGTTGGACGTACTATTTTCTCTATTTTCTTTTCAAGTGAAACTTTGTCACTTGTGTACAAAGGTAGCCTTATTTAGATTGTGCAAACTTGATTTTCCTGCAAATTAAGCAAAGTATACCCACCAGATGAGTCCATTTCCAATTTGATCTTCTTTGGGGACGGCTCTTGCACATGATTCTCTTCCATCAGTGGAACCGGCTCCTGACAAAATTCAAAAGAAAATGATCATGAAATAAAATATAAAGTGAAAACTATTTTTTTTTCTGAACAGAAATTCCACTCTGCTTGAAGACGAGCTTGTTCTATTGCTACTTTGTGGGTGTCACAAATAAGAAAGTCTATGGCCAGGTCCGTCCAGTTTCCTGGACGGACCTGGGTTTCCCTTGGCATCGCATTTTCACACACATTTTGTCAAATCCGGAGATTAGTGCCCAGATCAGATGCACTCGATGTATTCAATTTGTGTATGATGGGAGGTCGCACGTCTACGCACCTAAACTTTCAGCTTGAAAAAAGCATGAAGCAATGAATATCCAATTCAATTTTAATCTGATATTATCACAAATATCCTAAAGATTATGTGTGAGAAATATCTCAGCAAAATCTGACCAGGCACAATATCATTTTAGATGAATTATACATCCCT
>BQKZ01010884.1:5854-21761 GCA_036244855.1 Temnopleurus reevesii | reverse complement strand
ACAATCAGTATCTGAGGTTAACAAAGTACTGATCCCAGCCATCTGCCACACTCCACCCACCAAACTTGCAATTTTACATACAACCAAAAAGAAAGGAGGAAGATCGAAGCACAACCTTCACACTACAGTAGATAGAAAAATCCATCACTTTGGAGGAGTTTTTAAACAATTTCTGACATTGACCTGTATGGAGGAGCTAGACAGATGATTAGTGTCAAAAGTTGTATCAAAATTCCTTCAAACTGATTAATTCTTATGTCTACTATCACACAGTATACAATCGCTTTAACACTAGCAAACTAGCTTCGGAACCAGTATATGGGCGAAGGGAAGACACCTTGACAAAGTCAAGCTCCCAAGAAAAACACCTCATCCTCCCACCGACACCACCGACACCACCGACACCTCCGGGGGCGAGGTGGGTACAACATCCGACGGCCTGGCCCCGAATAACTACGCCTACGCTATGGAACAGAATACAGCATCGGGTAGATAAACCTGGGGATAGACAAAATCACCTGTCATATCCACTTGTATTTCACAGCATACTCACCCATAGACTAGCCACAGGGATTTTAAATGGACCATAATATTGCTGATTATTCATCGTAAATTTATAAAATCGCAAAAATCTCCGAGTCCACGAACGAATTGTTTTGGCAGCCGACTGTCATTTCGATCGGTCACTCAGGCAGGTGGGCGTGTCTTTCAAAAAAGTTTGGCGAAATAGGTGCCGCTGAGGTAAACCAGGGGCTATCGCCATGAGCAAAATGGACAAGAAAATTGGACAAAATAAACAACTCACATTCAAACATTAACAATGGTTTTGGAATACAAATGATCTTTCCTTCCCTCTAATTGTACAAAGATGTAAAGCATGAGTCGTACAGTCACGTTCATTGAATAAACAGGGAATATAATATCGTTTGTGTTAGAAAACTGTTGTGAATTGTAAACTGCTTGAATGAGATTTGTTTCATTCATCCAATTATTTCGTCTGTATTTCTTACAGTGGGCTGCGCCCCTCCTCTGTCCTTTTTCTCAATGAACATATTCTACATACAACTTGTTTTCCAATGAGACAAAAATTATAATCAATAAACATATTGTCAAGGTAAGAAAATCCCTCTCTTTTTCAAACAAAATCGTAATAAAACATACAACTTTTGATAAAATTGATGATGATGATGATGATGATGAATTTAGATTTAAAGTTTTTAAAGGCGTTTCTCAATCAATTAATTCTCAATCTTTACGCCAATATTATAATATAGTAATAATATTATACTGTTCTTATAAAGCGCATACCGCGCATACCGTATCACACAATTGTCTCTATCATGCGTTGATTAAGAGAGATAAAAAGAGGAACAATGATTGTCAATGAAATAACCTTTGGTTAGCTGCTTTGGCGTGTTGTTTTCATCTGGCACAAACTTGTACCCGAGGGGTACCCGCGGGGTACATGTATACCCCATGTTTGGGTCACAACTTTGAACCCTATGTAGATTATGGTTTAACCGGTGTTGCGTCGGATTTTCCCCTACTGTCACACATTTGTGTTCAAACAACATATTCTTCTTAAATCAAATCTTTTAAAACATATTTCACAAAACTGAGCGACTTTACCAGCCATTTCAAACGTTGCTATCTTCCATTTCTTCACAATAATTGTTCATTGTGTCTGTATCAAAAAATTGTACCCCAACGTTAGATTCTGAGCGTTGGTGATAATGTCACGAATCATAACTCAAAAGTATCATAATTCGTCTCTAAGTATAAAAGTCAGTAACATCTTCTATTTTATTTTAATCATATCTTTTCTATTTGCAGTAGGCCTACAGAATTATATCCTTCGTTGGCTCAATAATCAGCCTCCGTTCACCAGGAACAATATTTTGTTATGATTCTCATAAACCCTTTGAGCGGCGATGGAACAATCTACCACATGAAGTGTTATTAAATTCAACAATTGATATAACTAGTGATCATATCATTGGGGCCGCTAATTGTGCTTATGAAAGGCAAATGATTGATCCTCAACCCGTCTTGAGTATACATCACTGCGGAAAAGTTAATTGAGTTTTATTTGTCATCAATATTAACAAAACAACTACATGTAAAAGTAAAGTTATGACTAGAAAAATCCTCATCATTAGTATTCCTTGAAAATAAAATCAGAGCCAATATGCCTGATATGCCAAGTGTCGAATAATAAACTTACCAATGGTGGTGTGCCTGAGCAAGGAAGAGGCTCCATGCTAGGGCCAGTGTACATATCACAAACGATACAATCCCTCTCATCTTAGTGCCATCTGCTTCAAGTCTTTAACAACAAAAAGAATCAATCCAATAGGTCCCAGACAACTTTGGTCCCAGCGAACAGATCTATTTCGTTCCAGACCACTCAGGGCCTCAGATCTAAAGAACGGGTTTACTTTCAGCCGCAATGCTCCCGCGCCCAAAAATACACCCCGCCAAAAATGATGGAGTGTATAGCTCCAAAATTTAGACCTGATCCCGATGAGCATATAGGGGGACTGAATCCTGGGTGGAATCGGGTTTCTGGTCTATATACTGACAGATATCTTTTGACAACCGGTCCCAGTCCCAGATCAGTGTTTCCTGCTTGGCTTCCAGTCTAGTATCCGACCCGTTAAGGTTGACTACCAGCACCTGATTTTAAAACAAAAAAAAAACTTTTCCGGTTCCATAGCAGATTATAGATTAACTTTGGTTATGTGATGCTATAAACTGGTATAAAAGTATTTGAACACTGTTCATATTCCTCCATAAAAGAAAGGATAACAATCATCACTAAATCAAGCTTAGTTGACCCAACTAACCTATAATTGCAACAAATATGAAGCTTAAGCTTTATTGAAATATTAAAACAGTGAGTCAAGAAGTTAAAACGATTACGTAGATTTTCGCTAATGACTTGCAGCTAAATAATATCATTGTCAGAAAGTATCATCATCTAAATAAAGTCTAAAAAGTAGAAAAACAAATAAAGCTAAGTTTAAAAACTTTCTAACGTATGTTTTTTGCATTTTTTTTTTATTATTCAGGTAGATTTCATAGAGACGCATAAATGGATAAGGAGATTTTGTTGTAAATCATTCTACTTTTTCAAAACTGCAAATACTCAATGTAGCATTTTTTTTTAGCTTTAGAACTCAGCGTCAGTTATAATATCATATTACTGATACTAAAAGCAACTGTGGCAAACACAAAGAGTCAATTTCTCTGGTTTACAGTTGTTATCATGTTTTTCGATTGCTATCTTTACTTTCCTATCGTGTATTCCTGCTCATGGGGATTTGTCTTAAAAATACTTGATATGAATTTCTTATTTTTCTTCATGTGGGGGTGTTTTGCTGATATAAATGTTAATTTCCACATTTCATCAGTTCCAGTCCGCTGGGGGAATGGTGCGGGGGTAGGGGGTCATAATGCACACCCCTGACACCCACCATTGATGCCCTCAGCGATATCAGGGGCCAGTTGCTCGAAATTGTCTCGCAAAGACGTCTTAATTTCGTGTGCCATCCTCTCAACATAGTCACACACTTTGATACGTCTATGTTAAGAGGGTGACGCAAGAAGTTAAGACGTCTCAGCGAGAAAAGGATAACAAATATAATTTTGAGCACTTATTGACACTAGGAATGATACTGAGATTACGAGGCGATATGGAAGAGGAGGGTTTATGAAGTGAACTCTAGTGATGAAGCCAGATACTGGTGAAAGTCAGAATACAGTGAAAGAATGAAGTATACTGCATTGAACAACGTTCTCAAATCACCTAAACAATGATTATCTTTGACAATTTTGGTGTTTTACACATTCCTCAGACTACGATCGGCGAACCGATGTTGGATCTTGATTTGGAAGCAAATGATACGTGATGGTGATGGATGATGATGGTGGTGATGATAATGATGATGATGATGATGATGATGGTGATGATGATGATGGTGATGATGATAATGATAATGATGGCGATGATGATGATGATGATGATGATGATGATGATCATGATGATGGTGATCATGATGATGATAATGACGATGATGGTGATGATGATGGTGATGATGATGGTGATGATGATGATGATGATAATGACGATGACGGTGATGCTGATAATGATGATGAAGAAGAAAGAAGAAGATGATGATGATGATAATGATGATGATGATGATGATGATGATGTTTGGATGGTTACTCCCAATATTTTTTCATGACTATCTTACATGTATATAGTTCTTTAGAGAGGTAATGAATAAATATGGCGTAAACCTGCCGGAATATATAAGAAAAGGAAATGTAAAACAAGTGAGACAACTGACAAACCGATTTCCAATTTGAACAAGGAATCATATTCATGAATTATCATCGATATTGTTGTTTATATCTATTGCTGACATAATTGTTACATAATCATAGTAAATCTGCATTTAGACGGAATGATGCAGATGCTGCAAGTAGCAAAAGAGCTGTTAGTCAAAGATCGATGAATTTATCAAATAGAAGAACTGTGTCATTTGGAGAGAATTCCTTTTTACCCTGCATGCCAGACCATTAGATGAACATAAAATGGACATTCTCAGGGAGCATAAGAAATATTTGTAGTTTTCCACCTCCTCACTCTCTGCCCCTTTGATATCATTAAAAAGAAAACACGTTTGCACCCCACAAGTCGTGCCATTTTAGGGCACGAACTGGAAGGCTTTCGCACTGTTCACCACTGGTTCACGCATAGTTCACGACGAGATCATGACGAGTTCACGAATAGTTCACGAATGCGTACCAATCGATGTCCACATTGACACGAACTGGCACGACGAGTTTACGCATAGCTTGCGCATATTTTTCGAATAGTTTATGCACGTCCCGCATTGACACGACGATTTTCCGCAATACAGACGATATCGTAATCCTACTGTGTCTCCGGCACAACATCGACACTATGTATNTGATGATGATGATGATGATGATGAAGATGATGATGATGATGATGATGATGATGATGATGATGATGGTGATGATGATGATGATGGTGATGGTGATGGTAATGGTGATGGTAATGATGGTGATGATGATGATAATGATTGTGCCGGTTGCTCCCTATGACTACCTCGTATAGTTCTTCAGTGAGGTGATGAAGAAAGATGGCGTAAACCCGCCGGAATATACAAGAAAACGAGACATTAAAAAAATGATAGCCTTTGGCAATGTTGGTGTCGAGGCCCGACACCTTCCTAAGACAACTGAAAAACTGATCTCCTATTTGAACAATTAAATTTTAGTCATAAATCATTATCGATATTGTTGTTTATATATTTATTGCCCACATAATTGTTTCATAATCATCGTAAAAATAATTACACACTGTCATGCATGCATAAAATACGAAGCATCTTCTTGTCGATGGATGCATGCTGAGAGTAACAAAAATATTAAAAAAAACACTGATGATAATTGTTATGTACCTGTATAAACGTCCGATTAAGTTTTTAGAGTTGTTAACCAAATATCGATAAATATGTCAAAGAGTAGACTTATGTCATTTGGAGAATATTACCCAGTATACAGACCATTAGATGAACATCAAATGGATATTTCTTAGGGAGCATGAGAAATATTTGTAGTTTACCATCCCCTATTTCTCCGCCTCCTTGATATCATTGAAAAGAAAACACGTTTGCACCCCAAAGCCGGACTGACACTTGCACGACTTTTGGCCACGATTTGGTCGTGGCAAGTCGTGCCATTTTGGGGCAAGAACTTGCAGGCTTTCGCACGGTTCACGACTAGTTCATGACGAGTTCACGAATAGTTCAAGAATGCGTGCCCATCGATGTCCACATTGACACGAAGTGGCAGGATGAATTTACGCATCGTTCCGAAGAGTTCACGGACAGTTTGCGCATAGTTCACGACACGGTCTCAAAATTTTGTCGTGGCCAAAATTAATAACATTTCAAAATTATCTTCCCGACATGGCAAGCAGTCACGATGAGTTTACGCACACTTTACGAGTCGTGCCAATCATGCCACAAAATCGTGTAATTCTGGTATAACTTATAAGAAATGTTACTACCATTTCAGGACCGGATCCAGAAGGGGGCACATGTCCCCTAAAATTCAGAGAGGAATTATTTTTGGCTCTATTTCTCCCATTATCATGCTTATTAAGCTTAACTACTTAAAATCTCTAAAAATGACAGGAAAGCATAAGCTCGTCTACGATTCAAAATTGTATTCGGTGCTCGCACCTGCCTTGGTCGGCCTACGGCCGACGGTCCTTGTGCCCCCCCCCCCTCCCCTCCCCCCTATTTCAAAATCCTGGATCCGGGCCTGGATTTTTTTAGAGAATAGTTTGTCCGGAAACGTGGGCTTACATTTTTAGGTTGATGGGAGGAAAAGGAAGATTCTAAAGACGTAGTTGCAAATATTTATTCGGCAAAGGTTATTTAAAAAAAACGTTTGATTGTTAAGCATCGGGAAATGAAATTGACATTGGACTTAATATGTAGGAACATCCTTCCAGTCGTAGGTAACGAAAGGACCAGGGATGTGTTTCATAAAGCTGTTCATATCTACTCACTACTCTACAAATGACTGATTATCATTTTCAGGTGCGATTCAGCGCTAGGGGTTATCATTGTGTGCAGGAAAGGGTCACCAGTCGTTCGCAGGATCTTGCATAGACCTGTTAAGGGCATGGTAGGCAAAGAGAAAAAGCACCAGACACATCTGAATGTAGACGGTTCGTGGAGGCCCTATGTGCTACAAGGCATCAGAGGCCAGTTGCCAGAAAATGTCTCAGCTATCCCCTTCTTGTTAAGACGACGCATCTTTTTGTGCCACCCTCTTAACATAGACGCACAATTTGATACGTCTATTAATGTTCGTGTCTATGTTAAGAGTGTGGGGCAAAAATCTTAGCAAGAAGAGGATAGTTAAGATCATTTCGCGCATTTGATCTTTGGAGGACATTGGTAACAGGCAATCCTGTGGCTGTCAAAAAATGAGAGGCATTTCAAAACTTTCAATCATCACTGGCGTTTTAGAAGTCGATATTACATATCTGTTTTTTTTTATTCGATTGACGAGTGGCTGGGCCTGTATTTATCCCCAAATCTATGAGATTTGGAGTCTTAGGGGCACAACCCGCTGAGCCCGGGTTAACTTAAAACGTATAATTTCCATCCCACTTAGGAATTATCCGATAACCAGCACAATGTCCAAATGGGGGAGGGGGTAAAAAGAGTTGCCGGTCGCGCAGATGGCTTTGAAATGTAGTCTTCAGTTTAAACAAAAATTAGTCATGGGCCTGAAAGAGGTTAATGACGCTCTATTGGTCAATAAGGGAGTATGCTTCCCATTCGCACCTGGTTCCTCTTCTGCTATAATATGACGTCATGGCAATCATCATCAATTAAACACCACGATGGTTTTCCGTCCGTTGTATAATCATGTCAGTACCTGTACGTGTGCGAGTAACAACTACAAATAAACCACAGTATTTCCGCCCTTGTCTGAAACTTTGGTTGAATTTGTGCGACGATATTTCCGTCTTCAAACATTGTTAAACACAAGATAAATACGATGTCTGGACCACAAAATGATAGTTATCTTCATTTAAGAGGACAAATTGATGTAACCTATTTGTCAATTCATCGCATAGTAGAACCACTTTTGATATTTTAATTAATCAAATTTTGTGTTCAATCTTTCATTAGGGGTACAGGTAAAATAAAAATTATGGCGAGCGTTCTGCCTAAAATTCTGAAACGCCTCTGTTGAACGTATTATATTTTTAACCAAACACACTTTAAAAAAGGTTGCAATTCCCTTTTGGGTGCAATATAACATTATTTTCCCCAGATCGGTGTAATATTTCTTCTTTCCCTAGGTGTGCAGGGTACTAAAGAATAACGGCAGCAGAGGGGTTCGAACTGCGCCGTTAACGATCGGTTCATTCAGGTAGACGGTTTACCGACTGAGCTGTCTATCTGCTCTTATTGGGCGAGCGGAATTATGGCGAATATTTTCACTTATTTTCCGGGAGATGGATTGTCACGGTTGACGGATTGGATTCTATGTTGGTTTCAAATCTGCCATCGGCTAGAAGCTCAGTCGGTAGATTGTCCGCCTTTTGAATGAAACGATAACTAATGTTCGAGGGTTCGAGCCCCGCAAATGACACATTTTTGTACTTTGTATAATTGCATCCTTAATGGTGTTATCGGTGTTGCATTACGTTGCACTCTTTAAGATGTGAAATGGTACATTTTTTCTTGGTGTATAGGAGACGATAAAATGGAAAACATAACTGATCACAAATTGGTTTATTCATATTAAAATGTGTGACGAGTTTTGAATAAAACACGCTAAGTTACTTCTCGTATTACATTTGAACGGCGCATTTGAGGGCTTTGCGCTCATTTACCGTGACTGGCTTACTTCCAATGATTAATCTGTATATACGTATCAGATTGGGAAATATCAGAGGATTAATGATAGTATATTTCCGTCCTTGCACAACGATGACCAGCTGATATAAGAGGATATCCGTTAAATGATATTGTCTAGTCAAGTTTTATGTGATGCGTAGCGCCATTAAAAGGGCACTAATCCAACGGTCAAGTCTGGTGAAAAAAAAATCACTTTTTTAATTGAAGCAGAAAAACTTGGCCAACAGAGCAAAGAAGTTTGATGAAAGTAGAAGTAGAATGTTGTATTCTTTTGAATATTTATATGTGAACACATTGAAATCACTCAAAAATTGTCAACTTTGGTGATGCCATCTTTGTTCTCTGCACCGTTTTTATGTATATTTTATTGTATCTAAAATGGCTTACTTTTCCAACCAGTATAATAAGAGATAATGGATTTCCTTTTTTCCGTTTGTCTAATCCTTTTTCCGCTGATGTTGAAAAAATAAACATACATTTTTCACCTGAACTATATCTTCTGAACTAATTTTCTGAAATCAGTAAGCTACTTGTGCTGCTAAAATCAGGGGTCACGGAACGTCTTGGGGAGTGGAGTGCAGAGTTCTCAGCAGGGTATTGAATGTGCACGTATATACTGGACAAATCTAAAATATATTTTGCGTGTTTGAGACGCATGGTGGTATAGGGTGTGGGGACGTCGTGATGTAGTGGTCATGACTCTCGTCTTTCAAACAGAGGGTCGTAGGTTCGAATCCCATCCATGGCGTTAATTTCCTTCAGCAAGAAATGTATCCACGTTGTGCTGCACTCAATCCAGGTGAGGTGAATGGGTACCAGACAGGAATATTTATTCCTTGAAATGCCAAGTTCGCTGGTGGCTGCCGGGCTAAAGCCAGGGTAATAATAAAGCATGCCGCCTTGAGCACTCAGCAGATTGGATAGGTGCGCTATATAGATTGCATCTGTTATTATTATTATTATTAGTACACACCCCATCCATTTGAACTCTTCCCCAACGAGAAACCAGTGAGTGTCTCCGCAACAAACAAACAAAAAAGTGGGGGACCCCAAGACCCTTTTCTTTATCATTTCTTGCAAGCTCTTTAACTTGTCAGCTATTTTCATGGGTCCGTTCGTAAAGATTTTGATCCCATGTACATGAAGATCATGGATAAAAATTATTTATAAAGTTCATGAAGTAGAGAAAGTAGTTTGTACTAAAATAACAAGATTGTTTTACTGTTAGATAAATGGAAACCTGTGCAAATTATGTCACTTTGTATATGAGCCACAACATAATTGTTCTGTATTCGTTCATGATTTATTTACATCTGTTTATGAATGATTTCAACAAAATCTTTCGCTGAAAGAAAGAAAAAAAACTGTTACGTGCCCGACATTCCTTGTAAAAGACTGAGATCAGCCAATACATGCGCAGAGATTCCAACCATTCCGGAATATGAATGAGGTAAAAAATTAAAATGGGAATGACTCAATAGATGAATAAAACTGAGTGAAAATACGACGGTGATATTCACTTGTTATGAAATCTTTGAATTCATATGAAAATTCACCTCGTGGATGTATTTTGGAAAGGTTGGTATCTCTGTATGCATGGATGTAAATGACAGCCCCTTCTTCACATTCCAGCATGTTGACTAACTTTTGTATTTTCTTTGTATAATTGTTCGTATGTTGATATTTTAATGAATGAATGAGGAAAATAAATAAATGTAAAATATAAAATCTGACCTCTTCTGACACCCAAGAGAGTATTATTGTCACCTCTATTGTCATCAAACTTTCATTTTGAAAGATTGGACTCTCATTTTATTTAGATTGTCATGTTTGTGTACGAGAGATATCGAAAATGGTAGATGGATTGAAGATCGATGAAGGTCAGGCCTGGGCGGTGTTTCACCAAATCGCTCTTAGAGTTACGAACGACTTCAAGAAAGACGTTAACGATTTTATTGCGCGTAAGATTATCGATCATTCAGCACAAGTACTGATACCAGTCGTGCATAAAGTCATTGACTCATTCTTAAAGTCTTTTGTAACTTGGTGAAACACCACCCTGGAATTGATACAAATTGCTCTGAAAGACTGATAACACACCCTCTCTTTCTCTCTATCCACCTCTCTTTCCGTCTCTCTCTCTCTCTCTCTCTCTCCTCTATTCTTATTTCTCTCTCTGTACCCAATCATCTCTACCTCTCTTTTTACAGCAACCAATTTTGTAAACACAAAGAATATGATTTAGTTCCATGTGTAGCATATCACACATGGAAAACACATGGGAATGATTTTAATGTCCTCCTGTATAAAAAAGGTATAGAATTGATCTTATCTCTGATTCTTTCCCGTCCCTAACCCCCTAACCTCCCCCAACATCTCTCTACAAACCCTTCTCCCTCCGTCTCTCTCTCTCTCTTCCAATATACCTACCCACCCTCTTTTTTTTTTTTGGAGCAATTAATTTTATAATTTGGGTTCCCATAATGATTTGGATGAGAGCAGTAATAATTCTTTATCTAAAAAATATGATCTTAAAATGTGTAATTTACGTTCCCATTCTCTAATCAATGTCTTCAAAATCTCACTACACACTTCTTTCGCGTCCCCTTCCCTCTCTCTCTCTCTCTCTCTTTCTCTCACACAAACACACACATCTCCCTCTCTTCTTTATGTCTTTGCTGAAAGGTTTGTAACACATTATAAATGGTTCAAGGTTAAAGCTGTAGGACTTTTTATTAGGCTTTGGTCATCATGAATTAGGCCTTAGCCAAGATTAAATAGGCGGGTTTACCAATAGATGCAAATTTTATGCATACCTTTAACACAAGGGTTGTTCTTGACAACCCTAAAGCTTGCCTGAGGCTTACAAACTGGATTCCAAGTATTGCAGTCATATTGTTATCAAACGCTTTAAGGAATACCATGTAAGTACACTAGGTGACTTCAAATACGGTGTTGAACACTGGTGTTGGCGTTACAGTAACACCAACACCAGCCTCAACACTTGAAGACTGTCGGTGTTGGGGTTGTCCTCGTAAGATTCTGACGTATTTCTGGTCGTTCGTGTTGATTGGTGGTGTTGAATGTCGTCTGCTGAACAGAGGATCGCGGTCGGTGTTGACCAATTAATCTTTTTTAAGTCATACAAATCGTGTAATCTGTTTTAAAATCCAGAAGGAAAAATATTTCCTTCCAAAATAAAGTATGTGGTTTTAGTTTTTATATGCAAATTTCACTGTAAAATAGAATTAACCACTGACATGTCACGAGTTGTCGTAGCGAATCTGCTACTGTTCTGCGAGTCGAAAACAAATGCGGGGTTTCAACACCAACACCAACACCGAACGTGAAGTCACAATTTTCCCAATCCCTAGGGGTGGGTGTTGAAGAATGGGGAAATTGCACGTAAATTGAGAATTTCGGACCGAAAATTATTCTATCGTCGAGCTTTTTGCGAGGCTTTGTGCAAGCGCGTGTGATGTCACGTAACACTGAGGCTGGTGTTGAGCGATCGATACGGCGATCGTATGGCTTCTGTGAACCGACCACCGGTGTTGGAGCTCGGTTTACAGGCCGATCTGCTCGCTCAACACCAACACCAACACCGCATACCATACCTGAAGTCACCCACTGTACGTTCAGTGGCAAGAAAAGCACAGAAATTTGAATATATAAGTAAACCCGCCAATTGGAACAAAAAATCAATACAGAGACACAGACAGTCAGAAAAGGTAGTTGAGTTGTGAGCTGACACTCCCATCCATTTAATATTGGTATCTTTCATTAATCAAGACACATTTACCACTTAGGAACAAACAGAGACCATAATGATGTAACGTTACACAATATAAAATGGAATGGAAGTATGGAACAGCATATCAATATAAAAAATGTACAAAACCTGAATGCTCCAAAGAGGATGATCGTAAAAAATAGGCATGTATAAAAAAACAGAAATGTTCATAAGCTCATGTCTTTCACAACAAATGGTGTCAACACTTGCCAATGCATTACTCTAAATTCTGTAAAAGTGGATCATTATCCATAAATCCCAATGGTTTTGTGCATGTTTTAAGATTTACAGACTACGGTGGTGAAATTTCCAAGTCATAACAATTTCTTGTTTTACAACGGTCGTGTTGGAAGAAAATGGAGGAATGTACCACTTTTACCATAGGATCCATATTATTATGAAATCCCTAGTAAAATGACATATTAAGAAAAAATACCAAGTCATAAAAAGAACAAAAATTGTCATCTAATATTCACACCCTACATCCATTGCAGCATTTAATTAAAAGATTGATTAAATATGGCAAATTAGCTTTCAAACAAAATTCTACCAATGCCTATTGCAAGGTTGATCAATGAGTAAATGTACATAAATACAGTTTATGCATACATACATTTACATATATGTTAACAGGAAGTAAATGGTTGGCAGGTTTTCAATTTTGAGCTTGAAAAAAAAAGCTTTTAAATTTCATTCCATAATCACATGTGGTAAAAACTGACACAATTCAATGGCTGAATGTTCTCTATAAAAATGCTTACATTTACCAGTAAAAATATGTTACAATGAGAAAATACTGTACACATGAAAGATTAAAAGACAATTTATTTCTATAATAATGCCTTCAAAGCGTTGAAAGAATCAATTTCCATTTTTAAGTTAAAGAACGTTTACATAAAACCACCTCAATCTTCATTCATTCATCGCAATTATACACACATCTTATATCAGAATAACAGAAATCCCTTATTTTCATTGAAACATGAAAACGCAATGACATTGTATTGCTTAATTTTGCAATGAGGATAAAATATGGGATTATTACGAATCAGGGCAACCTTTCCTCCTGGATTTTTTTTTGCCAAAAGAATGAGAATACATGCACACACTAAGCTCATGTCTACAACACAAGAGCTGCATAATGCATGGAAGTTCAGTGTGGTGTTCCTCAAGGTTACATACTAAGCCCTGTTTAGTGTATAGGGCAGAAAGGAGCGATGTCCTTGACCTTATTCTTGAGATGACCGGTCAAGGGAATTGCCAGAACTGTTTGGTCAAGAGTAAGAACCTTGTCTTGTAAATCCACAGCATCTCCACCCATCAGTAGCATGTAACGATCAGCTGTATCGAGAAAAAAATAACATTGCTAGTAAATTTAAATTTTCTTGCTTCAGGGAATTCAACATCTTTCAAAATGGTAGAGTTGATTCAGTAGTTTTCAAAATGATTGAAACTATTTCTCAATCATGTGAAATTCTTTAAAGGAGCGAAAGCCTCAGTCAGTTGCCATGACTCAACATGAATCTATATTTTTTCCAGATGAGCCAAGATTAACCTGGTTAAGAAATAGGGTCACACAACCTAGATCACAGAGGACTCAACTGGACTAAGAATTGTGTTGAGTCGGGGTTCTATGTGACTTGGACTTTAATAAAGATGGAATTACAGCACACAAAATCTAAACATTGTAATTGTGTACCTGTTTGAATTTGCTAAATAAATACTTTCCATTTAATGTATAGGGGATGTTTAAAATAGAAAATATTAAAAGATTGTCAAAAAATGTCAATTTGTTTTACTTCAATCTATCGTGAAATGGAAACTCAAGCAAGTAAAATTACCTTTACTTGAATTAATGCAGAAATAGAATAATGAAAAGTAGAGATGCCAATTGACGAAGAAAGGTGACAGAATTTGCTGTACAAATAATTCCTATTCTGAACGGGTTAATTTACAAACATTTGGAGGTGTCATACCCATCTTACCCAACTAAGAAATCAGATAATTTTTAAAACAGCATAAGAGAATAAGGTAGACTATAACATGGACACTCACCTGTCATATCAACGTTACAGTTTGAATCTTTGATGAATTTCACAATTGGGCGGGCATTCGCTTTTGCATAAGGGTTGATGGAGTACTTCAAATCATCCAGAATCTTTGCTCGTCCATCTGACCTTACCTTGACAATAAAAACTGTAAAATGACAAAAGAAATATGAAGAAAGTTTAACTTAGCATGAAAAAATTACTATGGCAGTGGTATACAATCTGACAACTTTCATCTTTCAAGGATCGAGCATAAATAGCATGGATGAGCTGAGAGACATTGGTTAAAATTATTTGTACCGTTAAAGTTTTCCTTTACAAGTTCTCAACTGCCTTTCAATTTGATGGCATTACATGCATTGAGGCCAGAAAGTCAATGCAGCTTTGCAATTTTAGAGCTTCACAAATAGTGCAAGAGATCACATAATTTCAAACCTACAATAACAACCTCAAAAGCTTGATAGATTCAAGTTTGTTATTATTTAACTACAATTATGTAAAATTACTTTCCAGTGGGCTCGTTTTCTGGTTTCCTTTTGACCAAACAGTATGATTAAAACATGTTTATAAGGACAATATGGCTTCAGTCACAGAGTTAACAGGTCTCCCTTGGCTTTGAAATAATTCTTGCCTTATCCCATAAACGCTGATTGACAGCGAGATGCTGTGAAAAAACACATCACAGGGACACTCCGGTAAGAATCAAATCCAGGACCGCCTGACGAATAAAAAGGCTTCTTATCCCTAGACCATTGAGAAGCTAGATCCATGTGAATTTATTGATGCTACGGAGATGTTTAAGCGTTTTAGGGAATCAGAATACCGTATAAGCTGAAATTTTTGCAGTGGTTTTATTTTCAGTAATTTCGCCGTTATGGCCTCGCAAAAAATTTCCACTCTATATGACGCACATTCATTTGTGTAAAATAGTGTCAAAAACATGAAAATAACGACACGCCAATGTGCCATGGTCAGAAATTGCGGAAATATCTGTACACTAAAATATTGGCTTATAAAATATATGAAATATGTGTACTTACTGTAAGAAGAGCCACACACTTTCTCCCTCATGTCTTCTGGATCAATGTTTGCCATGATTGGACAAGCTGCAGTAGAGAAACAAAAATAATCAAGTATAATAGAAGTTTTTTTAGTCCAGATCAGCTCTAATTACATAAAAAAAGCTATGAAAATGGGCATTCATGGATTGACCAGCCTCCCTATTCATTAAATATTTCCTTCTTTTTTATAAAAAATGTCAAATTCTGTCAATATCAATTATTTGGTTGAATACAACAAACTTTTATCATCAATTGCAGAGAGTTCATCCGTTGGATCACGATGTGCGAGAGTAGATCATTAGTTAAATGACGTCTCGGCTGCTGTATCCTGCTAGCCTTCAACAGACTATAATGAGCATGGACCACGCTGCATCTAATATTGTTACGGGAGAAGCCCGCAGCGATCGGCGCACGCTATTGTTCCTAGCGCTGTGCTTGGTTGTTGCCGTTGACCAATCAGCGGGAGCGCCACTGTCCCCCGCCATGGCTGGGTTCCCTCTTGGGGGGGGGGGGGGGGTT
>BQKZ01010882.1:12258-23745 GCA_036244855.1 Temnopleurus reevesii | reverse complement strand
AGGAATAGGAGGGGCCCTAGAATTGATCCTTGTGGTACTCCGATAGAGATACTTTTTTCTTCTGAAAGTGCTCCTTTGAAAGCAACTTTTTGTGACCTCATATTCAAGTAAGAATTAAACCAAGCAAGACAAATTTCCGTGCATCCAATTTTCTTAAGCTTGCTCATTATAGTAGGAATATCGACGGTATCAAAGGCGCGACGAAGGTCAAGGAATAGCGCACATACTATTTGACCATTATCATGGGCATGTTTTAGCATGTCTAGATGGAGATTGATCATGCGCATCAAACTGACTATACTCTGACTCAAAAAAGTTTCAGGAAGTGTGCCAAAAATGGATATGAAATTCATGTTTTCATGCAAAAGGGCCTAAATCCAAAACTCCTTTTCATGCAAAAGGCCCTAAATCCATGTGATAGATCGTGTTTTCTGATTGGCTGGAGTCAAACCTTGACTGGAGTAAAAGATATAGGTGTAACAAACCATTCAAAGACCAAGGAATACATTGGCAATATAACTAAACAAATTTCTGCAGAAATATCGGCGAAAAGAGAGTTGGTTTTCTTCATTATGCTGATTGTAGTCCCATGTGTGTACTTTCATGTAAGACGTACATACACACCATGCACTAGTGATAATGCACCAGTGAATCATTAAAACAGACACCATATTTTCTGTATTCCTTATAATTTTGTAATAAGTGTTTCAGGAAATTTGAATGCGTTTATATTTTGAAAAAAAAAAACGTAAATGATTTCAAAGCCAAAATGAAACACTTCACTCCATTCAGTTGCGTGTAATATCAATGCAGTCATCGGAGACTGTTGCATACTTGCCAGGGACACAATATTTACTCCATTTCATGTTGGTGGTATATTAGGCAGAGGTTACAACACTCAATCATGCAAATTTAACAAATAGAAAAACATTAGGAAGGGTATGAGATGACAAAAATAGTTTTTGTACGTAATACAGATTATGAACTGCTCATCACTTTTCATGCAAGAATCAGCCAAAGTGGATTTAGGGCCTTTTGCATGTTAGCTCTTCATATAGCGACAGGTTTATTGAAGCAGGAACTATATAACAAACATGTCAAATCGGATTATGTTGGGACGTCATTGTGATCATGGAAGGTATTTTCTGGCTCGGACCATCAAAGGAAAAAAACAATGTCCATCCTAATTGAGTCTAAGTTTCATTGGACATCATTGTACCTACCAACCATGGATATTTAGCAAGGCAGTGAGATTGCGATTTGCATCATCTTATCAATATTCATTTCATTGGACTATTTTGGACGCAAGAGGGCACAATTTCAGTATCTAACGTCGATGGGTGCTTCAAATCCGCTTTTTACGGTAGTTAAGCCATTTCCTGATCGATTTTATTCAAACAAACTATGAAAATGCTCTAATTTGCTATGGAAAAAATGCACTATGGTAATACTTTTACTCCAGCTCACAAAGTAGTTAGATATCTGAAGCGCCATATCTCCCAAAACTAATCTATCGGTTTTATGCTTTTGAAAAGGGGAAATGGTGTAAAACTTATCAAACATGATTTGTTGACAGGTGGACCTTCTTCAATAGTAAATAATTGGGGTAAGCTCGCTATTCATAAGGATCAGTGACTCATAAGGACCGCTATTCATAACATGTAAATTCCTATACCCGAAGGGTCGCTATTCATAAAGTGAAAAGAGGGTCACTATTCATAAAGACATGAGCACAATTTTTCATAAGGATCGCTATTCATAATAGGAAAAGAGGGTCGCTATTCATAACAACACATAAGGGTCACTATACATAAGGACCGCTATTTATAATGACTCATAAGGGTCGCTATACATAATTCAGAAAGAGGTTCGCTATCCATAATAACAAATAGGGGTCGTTATTCGTAACGGTCGCTATTCATAATGGGAGAAGAGGGTCTCTATTCATAATGGGAGAAGAGGGTCTCTATTCATAATGGGAGAATAGGGTCGCTATTCATGAAGGCCATTGTTCATAAGGGTCGATATTCATAATCGCAGAAGAGGTTCGCTATTCATAATCGGGAAATAGGATCGCTATTCATAATCAGGAAATAGGGTCACTATTCATAAAGGCCATTGTTCATAAGGGTCGCTATTCATAATGGGGAAATAGGGTCGCTATTCATAATCAGGAAGTAGGGTCGTTATTCATAAAGGCCATTGTTCATAAGGGTCGCTATTCATAATGGGGAAATAGGGTCACTATTCGAATAGCGACCCTCTTCTTCTATTATGAATAGCGACCCCATTTTCTGATTATGAATAGCGACCCTCTTCTTCTATTATGAATAGCGACCCCATTTTCTGATTATGAATAGCGACCCTCTTCTTCTATTATGATTAGTGACCCTTATGAATATTGATTCTTATGAATAACAACCGTTATGTCTTTTTATGAATAACGACCTTCTTCTTCAATTAGGAATAGCAACCCTTATGAATAATGACCTTTATGAATAGCGAACCTCTTTTTGTTTGATGAATAGCGACCCTAATTTGGTATTATGAATAGCGACCCTTTTCCGTATTATGAATAGTGACCCGTATGAGTTATTATGAATGGCGATCCTTATGAACAATGGCCCTTATGAATAGCGACCCTTATGAGTTATTATGAATAGCGGTCCTTATGAATAATTTTTCGTTATGAATAGCGGTCCTTATGAATAATTTTTCGTTATGAATAGCGGTCCTTATGAATAATTTTTCGTTATGAATATTGGTCCTTATGAATAGCGAGCGGACCCCAAATAATTGACCACTGTTGTTTTTCAATGCTGGTAACTAATATTACACGCTGGTAACTGAAGTTACATTTCGGTGTGGTAACTGACGTTACACATATTAAATCATCCAATAAGAATCAATTAATACTTGACTCTCAATAATTCTGGCATGAATGGATGGGGTACTACCTAATTTTGACAATTACCAAGTTTCACTGAATTTAACCAATAATCTTTAAAATTAGATAAAAAAAGTTCATATTTTTGATAACTGACGTTACATCCATAATGATAATTTTTATTCACATTTTTTTAATGAGTTGAATGAATTTTTCCATTTTACCCCCTGTGATTCTATTAAATGTTATAATAGTAAGCTGAATTACATGAAACACAATTATTATCATCTCATTTGTTATAATAAATAATAACAAAACGTGTATGTAAAAGCATTTTTCATCAATATTTTTCATCATATTTCAGCGGCCATTTTGAAATCCAAAATGGCCGCCAAAATTAAAATAAAATAATATTCCGGAAAATTCAGACCTTCATCTTTCAAAAACCATAAGTCATTTTACTTGTAAATCAATTTGATTTTTTTTGCCTCCATGTCTTTTTGTGGTGAAAAATGCCCTATCTTGTAGAGACCGTGGAGAAACCCAGATAGATCCGTGTTCATAATTTCCTTCCGTGTACACACCGTGGTCCTTTTTTGTGATCTCCGTATTGACTCCTCGCTCATTCGTGTTCACATCGTGTTAGCGCCCAGTTGAGACCGTGTTGGCACACCGTGTTTATCCATGTTGCGTACCATCCTGTGAGCAAGGCTTTTGGTTAGAAGCAGAAGAATCAGAAGAACAGAATTAGGAAAAACGATCAGATAAATAAACACAAACAAACAATAACTAGTTGACAATTAAAAACAAATGAAAAACAAAGAATATCAAAAGGATAGACGGAAAATGAGGAAAGAATAAACGATAAACAAATAATGATAGCAGGATAGACATAAAATGAGGATAGAGTAAATGAAAAAGGATAGATATTAATGCCGATAGAATAAACGATAAACAAATGATAATAGCAGGATAGGCAGAAAACGAGGATAGAATAAATAATAAACAAAGAACAACATACGAATAAACAGAAAATGATGATCATGAAATAAACGAAAAACGAAGAATAACAAAAGGATAGACGGAAAATGAGGAAAGAATACTTGATAAACAAAGAATAATAGCAGGATCGGCAGAAAATGAGGATAGAATAAGCAATAAACAAAGAATAAAATAGGAATAAACAGAAAATGATAATGGAATAAGTGAAAAACATAGAATAACATAAGGATAGACAGAAAATGAGGATAGAATGAACGAAAAACAAAGAATAACAAAAGGATAGACGGAAAAAGAGATCATAATAAACGATAAACAAAGAATGATGGCAGGATAGACAGAAAATGAGGATAGAATAAATGAAAGGATAACAAAAGGATATACATTAATGCAGATAGAATAAGAAAAAAAAATGGGTTATATTTTTGCCATATGATTAGTAGCAATAAAACTTTTAAGACAAAGACTCCAAACTTCACCAAAATATTAGAAGCCAAGGCTTTGAATTGATCCCAGTTCTATAAAACATGTAATGAATTATTAGGACCATTTGCTCCGTTTATGCGTATTTGGAATAGTTATTATGATTATGGAACAACAAAACAAAAGTATTATAATATTATTATAGGAGGTCAACTTTGATCGGATAACATTGAACTACAGTACGTATTGGTTAGAAAAGATTCTAATTTCTAACTAGTAGGTCACAAAATATTGATACAGTCTCTATCATGGCAATTGTTAAAATCAAAATGATGGCTGAAGGCGTGGTCGAAACAAATGATAATAAAGATCAAACGCGGAACGATTTGAAGATTAGGGGAGGGGACTTTGGATAAGCAATTTAAACACTCATAAAGGCTACCCCTTCCAACCGTGGTCCCTGGAAAGTGACTAGTGATGGGAGTTTATATATTCAATTTCCTGAGAATTACCAGAAATTCATATTTTTCGGACAAATTAATTCATAGACGTGTATAATAATAAATATATTAAAATTATATTGAGATGTTTAGTGTATATGAACAGTTTTCCAATATAATAAAGAGGTATCATGAGACAAGTAGGGGATATTCCTCTTTACCGATGCATTTTTTTTTAAATTCTTATTATGTTGTAACACTTACAAATAAAAGCCAATCCCAAATACAAGAATATTTCAATCTAAATGGAAAATCGTTAAATAAAATGTCATTTAGGTCAAGAGAAGCCCCTGGACATCATACTCTTTACACCGGGAAATTAATGCCGTTACTAAAAATGATTTTGACGTGTACCGCCGCCTATATGTAAGTTTGAGACCCAAATTAGCATGATTAGGGGCCATATTTTGCATGTTTTGCGTCATTTATCAAGCCCAATTAAGATTCAGGTCCAACTTTAGCTAAAATTGAAATCCAGAGGAGCCTTTGACGCCTCCGTTTTTTCATTATCTCAAATATACACTTATAAAACTTGTTTCCCGTGCATTCATCAGTTTTCATGATTCCATTATGACGAATTTAGTACACAGAACTATCGACAAAGTATATTCTTGATTTTGTACACAACTTTATGGGCGACCAAAATTTTAGGGGCGTCTGTTGACCCCCAAAAAGCTGAAAATTTCTCTGTCATTTGTCATTCTGTACTCTATGGTGTTCTAGCTTTAATTAAAACTTGGTTTCCATTGGTATATCCGATAATGATTTTTCACGTATTCCTATGGGGAAAAATATAATCTTGATTTTGTACACAAGCTTATTGGAGTCCAAAATTTTAGGGGCGTATGTCGACCCCAAAGCGGCTGATAATTTGTTTGTCATTGGTCACTCTGTACTCTGGGAAGTTCAAGCTAATAATTTGAAACTGTTTTCGATTGGTATCTTCAATGTTGATTTTGTACATATGCCTATTGGGAAAATGTAATCTTGATTTTGTACATAACCTATGGGGCACCGACATTTTAGGGTCGTCTGGCGGGCCCTTTCCACCACCTACATCGTCTTGCAGTGCCCATTCATCTATCTCGAGACTATGGCGAATCATTTAAAGTAGGTTCTGTGCGGTTACCTTTCCAGCTAGGCTAGCCGATTTTTTGACCACTTTGGGCCCCTCCCGTGGCCACATCCACCAGATAGGACATGCCAGACGGCCTATTCGTAATATCGGAGAGTACGATCTTTGCATCCATGAACATTAAAATTTGTAACCTTTCCAGCTAGGCTAACCCTTGCTGGCTGCCGGTCTAGATGTGAGTGCGTTTGGATGACAACGACACAATAGATGCTGCCGCATTTTGCAAGTTCTGGATCTTGCCTAGTAAAGTTTGGGGTAAATTAACAAGAAAAGCATTACCCAAGTCTAACCGGGATGAGATCAGGGCATGAACTAACTTTTCTGTCGCTGACTTAGACAAGTATTTCCTAATAAAACCTATGTTTCTCAGCTGGTATCTTACAGATTTACATATGTATGAAACTTTATTCGACATAGTCATTTCGGAATCGAACATGAATCCGAGATTGCGGCTAGAGTCAGATAATTTGATAATATGGTCAGAAAATGAGATCAATTTGATGGCGATATTGCTAGCTATGCTCTCGAGCCGAAAATGAGGAATTCACACTTATCAGTGTTTAGTTTGAGAGAGTGTGTGAACATCCATTTCTGGATGTCGGCCATGCATGTTATGTCTGATAACGGTTCACTGCGCTTTCAAGCAGCTGCTTGATTACTTTTGAAGGCAATCATCAGTTGGATATCATCAGCATATATATGATAATCAATACCGTGATATAATAAGACTTGCCGCAATCCTATTAGATTAAAAATGACGGCTGAAGACGTAATCGTAACCAATAGTTTTTTGGTTTTTTTTATTCACCACCCCAGAATCCTCAAAGCTGGACATAAAAAAGAAAACGATTTCAGTAAGGAAATACCGAAATATAGACTAAAGTGGTTTCCTATGGCGTCCATTTTGAAATTCAAAATGTTTTAAGTTAAAAATTGGGGCTAAAGACGTGGTCGAGAGAAACAGAACGAAATATTATTGGATTAAGCACCCCAAAATCATCACAATTTGGTAGAAAACAACAAAAATATGACCAACGAAAGTCGGTTTTCTATGGTTCTCTACGGAGTGAGTAAAAAAAAATGTCCCCCAACTTTGATGCCGTCCAGTTAAAAACATAAAATTATAATCCCAAATTCGATGGTATTTCATGATAGAGTATTCCTCAAAGAATATTTTGACACCATTTTTATTGATATTTTTGCACGCATGACTGCACACGAGACAACTTTGCGAAAGGTATGAAATCTTACTTGCGCCAAGTGGCTATTAATTGAAGTGAAGATGAAAACAATAAAAATAACTTGTGTCCCATGGGCAGACAGAAGCACGTTCAAACACACACGTACATGCACACACAAAAAAACATGCATCAAATCAACTAATACACACCTACACAGAAACATAAACCACACGCACACACGCACGCACACCTACACACACACACATACACATACGCACACACATACACACACACACAGGTGCAAAACCCTAAGTGGTAAGAGCTTATCGACAATTTTACTACCTATTCAGTTTTCTTTCGTAACTCAGAGAAAGATTCACAAAATCCGCTGAGCATAGACACACAAGCACATACACACACACACAAACAAACATACATACACACAAACATACCCCCAAACCACCCACGCACATACGTACACACGCGCACACACGCACACACCCATACTTGTAAAACAGTACACTGTAACATTTGTGAATAAGAACATGAAGAACATATCTCTTAAAGCTTATGTAAAAGATCAAACATTTAAAAATTGTTTCTTTTTTTAAGTGCCCGTCACACTTATTCTTAGCTCAATCCTTCACTTGTCTTCTGTTCCTGACGGATGATACACCGTTATGCATGATAGATCCATGTTGGATGGAACATTCCCTCCATCTTCCCAAGGCTCAAAAGCATCTTCCTCCATACCCTGTCGTAGCTCGATCTGATATGTCTGCAAATGGATTGGTGAATACTGGAGACTTCCCCACAAGAAATAATTTTGACCAGAGACTTTTGCGACGAAACACAAAATTATGTTTATTTTTGTATTTATGTGTATGAATTCTGCGCGTATGTGGGAGTCTTTTTGTGCACTTTGTGGGTTTGTCTGTTTGTGGTTTATTCTGAGTGTGTGTGTGTGTTTTTGTGTGTGTGTGTGTGTGTGTGTGTGTGTGTGTGCGCGCGATTGCAAATGCTTATCCGTCCAACTGCCGCACGACCAAAGGCTGTTTTTGTCTTCACCCAGCCACTTGGCGCAAGTGACATTTTGTTCCTCTAGAATAATCGTCTCTTGTTCAGTCATGCATGCAATAATGTACATAAAAATAGTACCAAACTGTCCTTCGGAAAGTATTCTTTCAGGACATACCATCAAATTTGGGATAATAATTTTATATTCCGAACAGGACAGCTTCAAAGTTGGGGGACATTTTTTTCACCCTGTATATGGCGGCTGACGCCGGGTTCAGAAAATCGGAACCAAAGGTTTTCCTTCGATTTAGCACTCCAAAAGTGACAAAGTAAGTTTTAAAGGAAATCAATATGAGCACAAAAATCGCACGGGAGCCATTTTATTACCATAGTAGACTGCACTAAAATGTCATTCTCCGTTCCTTAGTGTTGTCTTCCCAGCGTTTTTTCTGCCTCCTCTCTTCTCCTGCATCCATTTACGATACCGTAGACGATGATCCTGTCAAGGCCAGATGAACGGGTCTCGTGCCCATACCATTTTAATTTTCGAACGTTTCTAAATTAAATGAAAATAACTCACAAACCGTCGACAAACATAGTAAATAGTTTTTTTTTTTTTTTCAATAAACAAATCTAATGATAATCTATAGGGCAAAACTGATCAACCTTCATTCAAATGAAAATTGCGTGAATTTGACCGGAAATCCGATAGTAGTTTCTGAAAACAATTTTCCTGCAATTTTCACAAATTCATGAAGATGAGCAAAGAAATTGGTCGGATATATCGCAAAATATTCTGTCTTGGGAACTGTGGAAAAATATTGTCGATAATTGTCGCTGATTTGTTATACACCTGTATGATTTGGGATGCGTGGTAAAGAAGACGGGTTCAAAATATATAACTTTATAATTGCATATTAGAGGTGTTGTGGTCTAGTGGTTAAGTCATTGGACTTCAATCACAGGGTCCCGGGTTCGATTCCCGTCGGTACTAATTTCCTTTGGCAAGATATTCATCCAGAAGAATCACTCTAACCAAGGTGTTATTTGGGCTACCGAAGCAACCATCCTGTGGTTGGTTCAGCAGTGTGCGCCTAGCAGGCGACTTGATATGAATCCAATGACCAGTGCCCCGTAACATAAAGGTTTGCGATTAATCGCTATTTGATTAAGCGATCGATTGCAAACCTTAGTACATGATTTGTCATAGACTTGCGATTGATATCAATCGCTATCAGATTAGCAATTAATCGCAAACCTTTATGTTACGGGGCCCAGGTAGTAATATTGTGAAGTGCATTGGCCAGTTTCAAGAGGAACTTCTAAAACTCTATATAGAATTGCATATTAGTAGAAGTAGTAGTAAGTAGCAGTAGAAGTATTTTCATCATTATCATTATATCATATTATCTTCCATAGAAGAAAAACCTGGGACTGCCGTGGGAATTGAAAGCGCAGCCATTCCTGATGCAAGCCTCACCGCTTCTTCCTCGTTTCATTCATTGCCACCTCGTTTCGGGCGCCTCAATGGAAACTCAGGTTCTTGNCGGGAATACACGAGGGGGCGAGCTGGCAGCAGCCCCTAAATGGGACCGCATTAACCATTGTTCTCTATGTAGATTTCATTCTTCCCTCGTCCTATTGGCGAAGGGGTGGTGGCCGACTGAAAATAATGTTTTGGGGGGATCAGACGCGCGGGAAGATCAAAATTTCGTCGCCATTGCTTGCATATCCGCCCCATTCATTTGCTTCACAAAAAGAAAGAAAAAGAGAATGCGTCGTATTTTATCATTAATCTATTGTTGGGCATCTGTAAACTAAAAGCTTTTACACGAGGCATGTTTATTCAACAGACAAAGGAATTGACGCTGTCATGGAATGCTGTAATTTTTTTTGTTTCAATAACTTTTGGATCATCACTATTAAAGGGGATTGAAACCCCAAGAATAATTTAACTTATTATTGGAATATGATATATTAAACATGATATAAAGCGAAGAATTTGCCAGAAGGATAAATAGCTATTTCCTGAGGCAAAATGTCGTCTTCTAACCAGCGATACCTGTGGTTCCCCATTTTGTTTATCTGCAATAAAAGCGTTTTTGATAGAACTATAAACTTAGAATTTGAAGAAAAATGCACTTCACATATAACTCATCATAATTATTTTTAAATATCTTAATACTGGTATGGATTTATTTTAAAAACATCGTTGTGTTCACTATGATTATATATGCAGAGTAGAAATCAAGTTTCCGTGTTACAAAAGAAATTGAAGAGAGGAGCCTTTAGTATAAATTGGCTATTTTAATCCATGGCCGCAACTTTCTATCGCGTTAAGCAATTTTCGGTATACCATAACAAAATAAAAATCTGTAGTACAGCTGGTTGGTTATTTACAGTCATGTTTTCGTGTTCTATAGCCATGATAGCCTAAAAAACAAAACATCTATTTGTGTTCACCAGTGTGCAGACAATACATGCACACTATATTAGGCCAATTGAGGCAAATCGTGTCAAGCAAGCCCAATAAAATCCATTTCTATAGCAGAAACAGACAAAAATTCAAAATACCATATCAATTACAAACCTTATATTATTAGAATATTCACTCTATCTTTATTTTTTTTCTCGTGATGTAATATTGTTTGTCATATATATCTTTACTTGTAATTGATCAATGGATCAAGAACAAAACGGCTGCCCCTTGAAAAACAATGGCAGACGATACCGTACGTTAATATTTCGCGAAATTCAATATTTTCTGAAGTTCTTCATACAGACCGATATGTAGAGATATGTTAAACGTAATGAGTAACATGCTTCTTTAATTAAAAAAAGCTCCAATCACATAGTAGCCCCGACTAAGCACGAATCAACACATCTCTTTGTTCTGGGGTAATTAATTATCATCTGAAAAAGTGGCGTGTTCAATCGTGTTCGATGGGTCTCCTGTGACTGGATGCCTTCTGCAGATGAAGACGAGGTGTTATGACTGCGGCTGCATCATTATGAAAAAGAATGTGAAATACATGAATAATATCAGATCGCTTAAAAATACGACATGGCAAATCAATAAAAATAAAGCTTTTGATTAGCATGAATGATAAAATAAATTATATTGATAAATCCATTGCTCAAAATATGACATGATAAGACAAAAAACTGGGTGGATCCGGTTTTATAGTTCTAGATTCGATCCACGAACTTTTAACATATACGGCTTCATAATAGTTAGAGAGATATGTGAAATGATTGTGGGATTTGTGAAACAAGCATGAAATTTGGCACACGTGTTGATTATGTCTATTTGATAAATTTTAGAAGTGAGGGCATCTCTGTATC
>BQKZ01010879.1:0-11743 GCA_036244855.1 Temnopleurus reevesii | reverse complement strand
CCCCCCCCCCCCCCCCCCCCGACAAAAAAAAAGCAAAGAAAAGGGGCTGTATTTAGCCTTTCAAATAATGCCGTAAAGTAAATTTATTTTAGATAGGTCAAAGAGCTTTCATGTATCAAGCTGTATCAATCCAATGTGTTATTTTGATTGTGACAGCACTTCTTGTACAGAGGGTTACAATTTTAGCAGTTTGATGGTGACAATTTATTAAGATTTTGCCATTACAGGCTACCTCCACCATCTTCATTTATGCTTTCTTTAACACTGAATTCACAGTTTTGTATTTCTTTTTTTGATTCAGTTTTACGGGACCCTCTTACTCTATCAGTAGACTTCATGGTGAGGTACGTGGGGATGATCGCCTCAGTCCAGGGACTACAACACTCACAAGAGGATCATTTAGATCTTATTCAAGCCTTGGACCAGGCCCAGGTATGGATCACATTTTAAGCCCAGAAAGCATGAGAAGGTTGGGGGGATGGGGGTATATGGGAATGATGTCCTCAGTCCAGGGACTACAGCACCCACAAGAGGACCATTTAGATCTTATTTAAGCCTTGGACCAGGCACAGGTATGAACCGCATTTTAGGCCCAGATAGCACGAGAAGGTTGGGGGAATGGGGGTATGTGGGGGGATAATTACCTTGGTCCAGGGACTACAGCACTCGCAAGAGGACCATTTAGATCTTATTCAAACCTTGGATCAGGCACAGGGAATTCTAGGGATGATGATGAGGATGATGATAATGATCAGGGGGTGTTCATGTTGGTTGTAGTAGTGTTTTCGATGGTGATTAGATGGGGGTGATGAAGAGTTGGGGTTACTTCTAAGACATGCACTTTAAGTGGATGATTGGGCATGGCATAATTGTTTTGATCCATTGTCTGTACCATTCTTTGTTTGATGTAGCAAGTAAGCAATCACTGTGAGCAGAAGGGACAACGGAGTTTGGACAACGTAAACAACTTGATCCAATCATTCTCAATAACACACAAACAAACCCTTGCTCCTATTCTGTGGAGATATGCCAATCAGGCTGCATATATAATGAATGGAAAAGTCACCTCCTTTATCTCATTGGAGCTAGTATGTAGGCATGAATAGGGTTGTTTGCTTTGTCCAAAATCATTTTCCCTTCTGCTCACAGTGAATCTCATTTTATGCCTAATGAATTGAAATAATTGGACCCTAATTGACCGCATTTCATCTTTTGTTTTTTGTTTCGTGATTAGATCGATGGTCAATTCAAGTTTGCCGAGAGCGATCAGGATTTCATCACACTGAATCTGTCCAAGTACGGCATCAAGATACTGGAGAAGATTCCTCAAGACAGATACACAATCCCTGCTGGCATCCGACCCCCACAGGTAACACAGTGATAATCCTGTATTAACCCATTGACTATTGAATTCTATAATTCACATAGACTTTGTGCAGGGACTTCCCGGTTCCAGTGATCAATGGGTTAAAATGTAGTACTGCATATCCACGAAGGTTTCATCACATTGTATGTATAAAAGCATCAGTAATTCTTAGACCACATAGTTTAGAAAAATATTTAAAACATTATTTGTTGACTGTTGGTTATAAAATTTTACGAGTTGAGGTAGAGTTGTTTGACCGATAAGAATGAAGAACTCAATTACAGTTTTTAGAGCAGTAATCTTACCATACAATATTAGATGTCCCCCCCCCCTCTGTGTTTGTGTGTATTCCTCTATTTCCCTCTTCCACCATCTCTCTCTCTCTCTCCGTCTGTTTCCCCACCCCCATCCCTCCCTCTCCCTTACTACCTGTTTGTCTCTTCACCCCTACAACCCTTTCTTTATCTCCCATTTTTCCTCCCTTCCATCTCCTCTCTAATCCACCATTCATGTGTGGCTTAGTGGACAGAGAATCTCTTCATTAAGGGAGGGTCGTGGGTTCAGATTTCCAGCTAAGACTTAGATAAAAGATCTTCTGCCCTCTTGTCAGGTGCTCAGCATGTAAGAAGGAATAGGGGGATAATTATTTTACAGGACCTGCAAGATGACAAGAGTGGTGTTTTACCAAATTCTAAAAGTTTAGAACGACTTCAAGGAAGATTAGAATACTTTGATGAGTGTAAAGATTCTTGGTCATTTTGCACAAGAACTGATGCAAGTCTTTTTTTAAGTCTTTCGCAAGTTGGTGAGACACTGCCCAGTTTAAAGATTTTGTAGCTGTCCTGGGTGAGCAAAAAATAACTTTAAAACAAATATTTTCTCTCTCTCTCTCTCAGGTTGTAAGATGGAGGCATGGTCTTGTTGAAATCATCCGGGCGGTTCACTACGAGGACAGCCTCGGGAGGCAGCTAATGGCTGTAAAACTTGGCCAAGAAGGAGAGGAGGTTTACGACTGTTTACTCTTTGAATGTACTCATCAGGTATGTATATTTGTCTTTATTACTCCCTCCCACCTTTTTCACTTCCCGCTCTCTCTCTCTCCCTCTCGCTCACTCTTCCTCCTCCTCCTCCGCTGCGTCCGCCTCTGCCACCACCTCTCCCTCCTCTGCAATCTCCTCCTCGTTCTGATCTTCCTCTCTCTCTTCCTCCTTCTTCTCTTCAACCCCCTCCTGTCCCCCTCCTCCTCCCCCTCCTCCTCCTCCTCCCTCTCCTCGCCCTCCTCCTCGCCCTCCTCCTCGCCCTCCTCCTCGCCCTCCTCCTCGCCCTCCTCCTTTCCTCCTCCTCCCACTCCTTCTTCTCCTCCCCCTTGTCATCCCACTCGTCCTCCTTCTCCCCTCCTCTTCTTCCTGTGAAATATTCATTCAGTCATCATACCCCATCATCATGTGGGCAACAATATACATTATATAGGCCTCATCTCCCTGAAACAACTTTCTCTTATTTAGATCTGATTTGTAAACCAGTTGTAGTTGTATTGCACCAAGGGTTTTTGCTACAAAGTTGCGAACAATAGCAAGTTGCAGTTGATTGGCAGAAGCCAATCAAAACCATCGTTTCATACGTGTCTTGTAAAAATCACAGACACTGCAAAAATGTAAATGCGCATTCCAATTTGCAACATTACTGTTTATTTGCGATTGATTGCAACTTTGTAGCAACACCCCATGAGATGGCCAAGTAGTTCATGTATCGAAGTAGAATTGGAGAAAACAGGTTGTTCCACTCATGAAACTACCTGTATGATCTTCCAATTAAAGAATAGTTTTGAGCCAGTAAACTATTCTTAATTTTTATTTTTCATCTTTGTTTTTTTCCAGCCCCAAGCAACTCAAATCTGCAAATACCTGGAGATGCTCTTTAATGCTGTGTGCCAATTTACTCCTCTGTGATGTTATCAACACTCTAATCTAGTGTTATTGACAGTGATTGAGCCTAGTGTAAGCCTTAGCACCTTTTTATCTTCAGACTGCAGATTTAGTTAGTTAACTTTAGCAGAGGTTAAGATATTCACTCTGTGATGCGAAGTAGTCAGGTGTCATGAGCTGCAGATTGTTTCAACTAGGTTTTCTCCATGGCAACTTTTTCATCCAGGTAGTGTGGACTGCAAACTATGACAAAGTGTTAGCTTTAGCATAATGCAGTAAGGTGTCATGGTCTGCGGTTAAATCAACATGGTGTTAGGCTTAGCACATGATAATCCATGTGTAGTTGACTGCAAATTATTCTATGGTGTAATCGCTAGCAGAGGCACAGACATCCATGGCGTAATTATACTTTGAAGTCTGGCGTTAGCATTAGCACTTTTTCATCCATGTGGGATGAATGGCTGATTATGTCAACAGTGTTATCTCCAGCACAAGTTTAGATATGACATGACAATGTACACTTTATTGTAGTGAACTGTTAATATATGAACATGGGTTAGCATTGGTTTTGGGTGGGCACAAGTAAAATCTGACACTATATGTGTTATGGACTGTTGATTATCTTCATATGATTATACTTTCTTGCCCTGTGTATTACCTTTTGACGTCAAATTGGTGTTAGCAACCAAATTATATTTTCACTCTGCCCCTGTGACAATAGTTTGTGAGAAATTGCTTATTTGAAAGAGTACTCCTGATTAGTAGCTAGCCGGTCTATTGAACAAAATGCACCTGCTAAGAATATCTTGATTCCTCATTTTCATTAGCAATTAATTGCAAACTTTCATGTTGAAGGTCCAGGTGCAGTTTAGTGGAGGTTTATGTTGTGTTCTTAAACTTACACCTCAGAACATAACCCTATTTTTCAGCAAATACTGCAGAGTAATTATAGCACTTTCTTGATGGAGGTTGCTTTGTGAAAGAATTGCTTGGTTTCAAACAGATAATACGATAGTATCAAAGAAATAACAGAATCATCCAAGTATGCCAAATAATCAAAATGAGATATAACCCAAGGTTGTGTTTCATAACTCATAGAGGTATGCACGGCTCTGCCCATTCCGTCGACCCTTCCTCAGGTGCCAATTTAGCTGCATAAGGGTCAATGGGAACAGGAAAAGCTCACCAGTCTTCCACAGAGTCGTGGATACCTATACTAACAGCTTTCTGAAAAGCAACGTTGAACTGGACTAGAGAATTGTAAGTCTCGGATGAATAGATTCGGTGTTTTATTTTCAATGGAAGTACATGTACAGTCAAACCTGCTTTAGCAAGTACCTGTATAGAAAGAGCACCTGACCATCAAGACCCTCTTTCTTGACTCCCTAGAAAGCAATTTACATGTGAATGAACCTGTCCATGAAAAGCACCTGCTGTGAAATACCACTTTTTATGTCTCCTTTGGATGGCCTTTGTTGACAGGTTTGACTGTAATAGAAACTGAAAGATGTGTAAAAAGTAAGCCAACTTCCTAATCATTACCTTTAAACCAATTTAGAGTATACAACTTCGCACCAATGTGTCTTAGCTCACATAAAGTGCTTCCAAATTGTTCTTCCAATACCATCAAACTATCATATTATTGCTATTAGAATTTAAAAAATGCAGCACAATATCTCTCTTGTAAAATGTGATTTATAGCAAAATTAAGTTCAGGATTTATTTCTTTCTTCTTCATGCAATATGGAAGTTGCCAATTTGCAGACGTGGAAGAAAATTATTCCACAAACTGTTACATGATGCTTGTTATGCAGATCAATTATACTTTAAAACTTAATTTTTCCGTTAGTCACATATCAACCGAATATTGCACAGTTGAAAAATGATGCACATCATATTTCATAAATATTTGTTCTTAATCTCCTTACAAGGGCGGTGTTTCACCAAGTCACAAAAACCTTGAAGAACAAATTTACACACGACTTATCGATAATCTAATGGGTATTTCACCTGTTAACATACTCCAGTCTTTCTTAATGTCATGCATATCTTTATGAACAACTTGGTGAAACACAGCCCAGGTAATATTTTCTGCATCAAATGAAAACATTTTTTTCCCAAACCGATCAAGCAGATTTTTAAAAATGCCATCCATTGGAAAAATGATTTTTTTGTTGTTGTTGTTCTGGGGGGTGTTTCACCAAATCGTCCTTAAAGTTACGCACGACTTTAAGAAAGACTGGAGTATCATAACAAGTGTAATATGCGCACAATTCTCAATCATTTAGCACAAGAACTGATACCAATCGAACATAAAGTCGTTCTTAAAGTCGTTGCTATCTTGGTGAAACACCACCCTTGGGGATTTTTAGGAGCGTTATGGAGAAGGGTCAGGCTAACTTGAGAAATTGTAAATAGGAACAAGAAGTACTGTAATATGAAATGTATATAAACCTATGATATGCCTTATTCAATCAATTGTATAGTGTATTTGTAATCATGAAATCTACTTAAAGATCGATTCATTCAATCTGATTTTTTATGTATTTTTGTACGCACTTCAAGAAGTGTTAGACTTGTGCTTACAGTAGCAGGGTGCTACAGGAATCTATTGCACCACTTGCCCTGTTTGGCAAGTGATTATTCAAATGACTTGCCCGGAACACAAATTTTGATTGCCCCAAACATTATTAAGTTAACAGAAAGGCTAAAAAAAAACGCCAAAACATATATTGCATCTTATTGGACTGAGCTACTTGTATCATGGCAGTTGGTCAAAAGATAAATCTTGCAACTGTATAGGGCCTGCTCACATATAGCCGTTGAGAGTCAAGAATGTGTAGTTCTTTGACTATGAAACCATTACTTGCCCAATTTTATTTGCTCGTCTGATGGCACAATTTTGTTGCCCTGGGCATTCAGGCAAGTGGGTTTGTAGCCCCCTGCAGTAGCTACTTGTTGGAGGTGATGCAGATAAATCTACAGGACACAAATTCTGAACGTATACTGCTCATAACTTTAGAATGTGACTGCACATTAATGCTTATTTGTGAAGCAGATTTTTTTCTTCAATGGTAGTGTCATTGTCCTATAGCTATGTCCTTCTAAAGCGAATCACATTATTATTATCAGGCACATTTCTGAGGGAACAGGGGGGGGGGTTGGGGGGCCTGTAAAATGAAAAAAAAAGACAAGAAAAAAGGAAACGGGAGACGAGGGAAAAATTATGAGGACATTTGTTTTTATGCCTTCGCCAACTGAAGGAGGAATTATTTCGGGTTTTGTTTTTGGTTGTCTGGCCCCCTCCCCAATTCAAGATTCTCGTGATTGATAATTGTCTGTAACTGTAAAATCTTAAATTTGATTGGGGTTTTATTTTCGAGAATTTCGCAAACATTGATTCGCAAAATTTTCCACTCATTAGAATACCCATTGACTTGTGTTTATTAAACTTTCTAAACATGAAAATATCAACTCACTAATGTGAGAAAAGGTTTAAAATTATAGATTTGTATATGATTTGAAATTGATGCAACTTATACTCTTAGCTAATGAGCCTATCTTGACCCTGCCCTTATAGTTGAGTATTACATTTGTCCATTCAATATTATATCTTTTCATCGTATACTTAAATTTGAAGTCAGTCATATGATACTATTTAATGATGTATTAATCTACTTATCTATTTATTTATATTGCCGCTTACATTATATTCCAATTGTGCCAATTTATTTAATTGCTTGATTTAGTTTATGATTGAAAAATATTCCCATGTGTTATTGCATAATGATTTTGAAAGATTTGGTTCGTTAATGTAATGTATGCTGGTATACTTAGTAAACAATAGAATCAATATGGTAAACTTTTGATCAGTTCTGACCATTTGATTAAAGACACTGTTTAACATTGCGGTTGCACAATTTAAAAAATTCTCAAACCAAGCTGTCTGTCCTATCTAAATATATTCAGATAGATGAAAAATCGACAGCAGATGCAAAAATAAAGAAAGTTATACATGCACTATCAAGGTATCTATGAACATTGAATTAAAGCGTAGGACCCACGCATTAATTCGAGTACAAAGCCTATGGAGGTGACGTTTTACATTTTTGTTTGTTTAAAGCACTTAACGTTGATTTTAAAGCCTAATATTTTCCCAGTTTAGTATATATGCATCCTTAATCTTTCAGATAACCTCTATCATCTGACAGTTGAGAATTTTTAAAATGGAAACAATGTTAAACAATGGCTTTAACTTGTAGTATCCAAGATTTTGCTACTCTCTTTCATTGATAAATCATGGTCTTCCCATGCAAAGTCAGTCTTGAATGTCTTCCACATATTTCTCTTCCAATTGAATTTGCTTCCATATGATAAAAAATAATGTAGTAATGAAGAAGTGTACCGTTTTGTTCAGATTAGTAGAGATGATGAAAATTAGGATTTTTTTTCAGTAAATTCGTCAAGGATTTTATGAATCACTATATAAACATGGGTCTACTGCTGCTTGCTAGTAACCAGTGCTATTGAATTTACATGCATTTCAATAGTTAATTTGTCAAAGGAATGATGAGATTAAGGCTACTGGAAGTGATTTTCGGTATTCAATGAAATTCAACTTGTTTTGCTCTTCCAATATGATTAGTATTTCATAGATGAAGAATGTTGAATAAAAACCTTGTTGCTGTTTTATAGTAACTCTGATTTGTATTTGTATTTTATTACGAGATGTTAATCGGGAAATGGATGCGTGATGAAGATGATGTCCAGTGTTTATATATGTATATCATGCTTGTGATCTTTATAGAAGTAAAACACGATATAACCTATTTCCTTAAAATAAAGTGGGTCATGGACAATAGATCTGTACGCCGTGCATTGAAATGTGCGGATCAACAAAACAATCACAAGGCGATTTTGATTTGAATAGCATTAAAAAGGACCATTGAATTGGCATTCAACTTAATGTTATGGAAATACATTATATCATGTAGGTTAAACTGGGAAATGATTTCCCAAACACAGATATACAACAACTAAAGAGAATGATCTTGGGTGAACAAATATTTACCAGACAAACAATAGAAGTATGATTCGAGGAAAGAGATATCGGTAAATAGATAGGCATGAAGCGGGAGAGAGAGCCAGATGGATCAGAAAGGAAGAAGTAGAGGAGAGAGGAAGAAATAGAGAAGAGAGAGATAGAGAGAGAAAATACAGATGAAGAAATAGGGAGAAAGAAAGAGACAGAGAGAGGGGGGGGGGGGGGAGGAGGAAGAAGCAGGAGAAGGAGAAAGAGAAATATAGAAAGGGGAGAGGAAGGAAAGAGAGGAGAGACAGAGAAAGAAAGAGAAACAGAAGAGAGGGGGAGGGGAGAGAAAAATAGAAAGGGGAGAGGAAGAAGCAGGAGAGACAGAGGAGAGAAAGAGAAAGAGAGAGAAAGGGAGAGAGAGAGATAGTGGGGGAGAGAGGGGGGGGGCAGAAGTCGGAGAGTGAAAGGCAGATAAGAGGAGGATAGGAAGAAGCGTGTGAGAGAGAGAGAGAGAGAAAGGGGGAGGGAGAGACAGAGAAGTTGGAGAGGAACCTCCACATTCCACCATCAGTTAAACTTCAAAATATGATCCACGTAGGTTTACTTCTTCATTCAAGCCTTCAAGATAACTCCATGAAAACAAAAGAAAGCAGTTTCCCTGTTTATTCACCGAAGAGGTGCATCACCGGTCCGGCAGTTTCTCCGCCGATTAGGAGGGAAGGATATTTATTTTCTCTTATGTATAGCAACTGTGAATGCTTGAATGGGAGTTGTTTAGTTGGTCCATTTCCTTTGTCCTTCCTCCTCGTACTGAATTATATAGCTTGACCTTTACCATATCTATATTTTTCTATTCATTTCTTCTGATATTTTCTATAAATATTTTTTATGTTCACAACAATATCGTATTTTTCTCCTTTCCTTGGGAACCATGTAGATTTCAGGTTCAATGTCTNAAAACCGCTCCTTAGACACACAAAGACGCAGGCCATACGTCGGACAATGGTTCAGCGTACGCTCCTTGAACGAAAGCTGAACGTCAGTCTACGGTATGATCAGCGTATACTGTGCGATCAGGATGCGGTTTTTTATTTTCGAAAACCGCTGGATGGATGCAGGCTAACAAACGCAAAGGTGTGATTTGGCCTTTAGATGAAGAGGGAATTGATAAATTCTTTTTACCGTATCTGTTTAAATTTTGAAAAAAGATGACGATGTTTATATAGCACGTTGAATGTGGAATACTGATATCTTGTTTCCAAATGGAAACTCATGCTCACTCATTCTTTAGAATGATATCAAACATATTGAATAGAAGGGTTATAATAAATTCAAACTATATAGCGCATGTATCCACTCTGCTAAGTGCTCAAGGCGCTTTGCATTATTTTTAGCCTGGCTTTTGCCCGGCGTACACCAGCGCACATGGCATATCAAGGAATGAATATTCCTGCCAGGGTTGAGTGCGATACAATGTGGATGAATTTCTTGCTGAAGGAAATAAACGCCATGGGCGGGATTTGAACCTACGACCCTCTAGTTGAAAGGCGAGAGTCAGAACCACTAAATATATATCAATGAACAAATAATCAGATGGGATTATTTTTTAGCAATCAATTTTTTTTTATAAGGTTTTCTTTATATAGGGCAACCCTATCAATAACAATATCAATATACCAATGGGCCCTGTTCACACTTATAGATACAGATATATACAAAATACACTATAAAACATACATTCTTAATCAAAACACTAAAGTGTTTAATTTTAAGTCATTTCATTGGTTAAGGCAGACTCACACATTTCCGTTTTTAGCCTGCGTCGCGCCAAGCGTGTTCGTAAATCAAAATAGCTCCATGGGCGCACTTTATACACTGATCAGACGGTGGAATGACGTTCGGCCTATACGTGCAAGGGTCGTACGCCTAGCGTCAGTCCATTGTATGACCTGCGTCTTTGTGCGTCCAGGGAGCGTTTTACCTGTAATTAAAAAAAAAAAAAACGCGGAACCGACGCATGTTAAAAACGCAAAGATGTGAGTCAGCCTTTAGAATGGGAACCGTCCAACACTTGGATAGAAAAAGTCTTTGTTCGAGTATTGAAATGTGGGGTTTTATTATAACCAACAGTTAGCACGACGGGTTCCTATTCTGTGACCAACTTGAAATATGTGGGGCTTTTTTTTTCTAAAAGTATATCACAAAAAATGTATATAGAAAATCGAAATAACTCCTGTCTATATAGAGGGAAATAATTATATGCGTAAAACCATTATGCAAACATTATGCAAACTAATCTTACTGAGTCAGGGTCCAAACTGCTATCAATTACCTGGCATATCGTAGTTTCATATTAATAGCAAATTAGACCATTTTATAGAACATTTAATTTGTTTAGATACCGTACACTCATTTAGAAATAAAGGTGTAATTTTCACATTTAATGATGCAAATTAAATGAAAAAATATAAGCAATTTTAGGATGCAAAGTGTCACTCTATTTTCCATTAAAATGAATAAAGGGTGCAATGTTTTAAAAAAAAGTCATCCCTCGCAGATGTGGGTTTTTAACCCGAGCCGTAATGACGGATCACTTCATTCCAAATCATACGTTCTGAGCTGAGTATCTACTTTTGTTAGCTTATTGACCAATTAACATTATGACATCATACACTGCAAAAAAGTTGGTGAAAAATTTAACACCAATCGAAATCTATAAAAGACTAGACCAGAAAATTGTTATAAAATAACACCCGTTTTGGAATCAAATTGTAATATTTAAGCACCTACTGCATTGTTAAAGCCCCTGAACAACACTTGTTGGTGTTAAGATATATTGATCAGATACCAAACGGGTGTAATATTGGCAATCTTCTGGTGTGGTTCTATATAGATTCCGGCTGGAGTTAAATTCAACACCAGTGTTTTTGGCATTGTATCTTTCGTTAGTCTTCAAAGCGCACAAGATTACTTTGTGCTGATACGGAATTATGGGATATGCGTTCCCACCATTCACGGATAATGAATCTATGTTCTGATGTCTTCTGAATCTTTTCATCGGTTTGAAGCAGTGGGCAGTTCTGTCAGTCTACAGTTTGGCTTAAAATGAATCGATTCCTCATGCACGAATGCCACTTCAGTCGATTTTTTTTTGTCATAGCGTGCAAAAAATTTTACCCTGAAGAAAAGTGGCAAAATTGTGCACCGGGTGCTCCAAAAACAAAAAGAAATATTTATCTTCTAGTGTGTAATTTAGGAGACAGCTGGTTAAATATTGTGTAGATACTAGAGAAGATATATTTTGTACATATGATAGTATTGTTTCATCTGCACGTAGGTAAGATAGGAATAATTCGAAGTCATGCTCAAATGATATTAGCAAAATGTTAGCATATGCTGTGTCATTCGTCGGTAACTCTG
>BQKZ01010877.1:0-14280 GCA_036244855.1 Temnopleurus reevesii | reverse complement strand
CTTTGTTCTTCACAGTCATGAAGGTGTCATACATCTCTACAGCTAAGGTCGGGATGTGATAACTGTTGGACATGTCTACATCCATCAAATCTGCCAGGGCCTAAAACAAGGAGAGTGATGTTATTTTGTTTATTATGTCTCTGACATGAGTGCGAAAATGCTCCATAGAATAAATCTAAGTTGTCACCTTTATCTGGAGCACGATAATTCAACAAATGCTCATATTCATAAAAGATGAAACAAATGCATAGAGTTGTTCAATATTGGTTTTCCTTGGCACTACAAACAGGTGCGTAGTAAGTGTAGGATTGCACTTGTTTTAGAAAATTACCGTCAGTGGGGTAACAAGCAAGAAAAGGATCAAAAGGAAACAAAAAAAAATTATGCTGAGCTGAGAAGCAATAAAAAGACTGATAAGAACACAAATACATTTAAATAAAGTTATCGGTATTGTTAAGTCTTTAGCGCCAGATTGATTGATATCTTACCAAGATCGTCTCATCTAAATTGGCCAGTGAGTCTTTCTTGGAAAGGGCTAATTCCTCTTTCATTTCCTGGACGGTGTTCTTGAGTTTGTTGATGACGTGGCGCTGTCGGCTCCAGGTGGAGCTGAAGTAGTTTGCCAGGCCATCGGGAGCATGGTGACCGGATACTCCAGCGATCTCTTTGCACGTCTTCAAGAGGGCCTCGTTACCCTGTATAGATTGATAAAAAGTGTTCTTGTAAAGTCATTTTTGCCACGGTATGCTCACACCTAACCAAGATAGCTTATCTGTGTCTATGATCCAAAACATTATTTATATCAGAACATTTCAATCTTTTACTCCAGCGATCTCTTTGCACGTCTTCAAGAGGCCCTCGTTACCCTGTATTTATTGTCAGAAATTTGTCTTGTATAATCGTTTTTTCCACAGGAGGCATTTCCTTACAATGTCCAATTGCCACTAAAAATCGAGCATAATACATTCACATCTAACCACGATAGTCTATCTGTGTCTGGGACTCAAAACATTATCCATATCCCAGCATTCCAATTTTTTCTCCAGTGATCTATTTGCACGTCTTCAAGAGGACCTTGTTATCATAAATAGAAATTGGTCTTGTAAAATTGTTTGCTGTACTGAAGGTATACTGGATTCCTTCACTATGTCCACTCGTCATACTTTTAAATTCACCAAGCGAGTGGCCGCTTACACCCGCCCCATGTCGCTTGGCGATCGCCGATTGCTGCGCAAATATACGGGTGCCATTCATCAAGTTATGCACATCAATTAAAAGCCCAGAATTTCGGCTAAATAATAACGTAAAAATAAACTTGAAATGCTGGATCTTGTGACCTGTGGAAGAGCAAAACTGCTTAAAGGGCCGGACACTGGAACTCATACGGTACCTCTAAACTCTAAACACTACCTCTGCTAAAATCTTCAAGCAGGATATACAGGGCATCCTGCTTCGTTAAGAGAGGAGAAGTGTTTTTTTAAGTATGACAATACACCAGATTGTGGACTGTACTTTACAAGAAGAAGAAGAAAATTGAGCAAATACATTCACATCTAACCAAGACAGCCTTTCTGTGTGTATGGCCCTAGGCGTAAAGATCTATCACAACATTCCATAGTTCAATTTAAAAAAAAACCCACTTGTTTATATAGAGATTATAAAATGTTTTCTGAATATGAAACCCCTTTCTTAAAAATTGGGTTATTTTCCCTCTCGCGCTCTTACATCCGATTTCGAACTTATGGAAAGTTTTATTGTTAAAAAGGAGTTTCAAGGATGGGTAGCATCCAAACGCCATTTTTAATCTTCCAAAGAGAATCGCCCGTCATCATTGTTAGTAATATTGATTAACGGCACAGTTTTAAACAACAATAACAACATACTTGGGGGAGTAGAGTAGATTTTGATATGAATTCATATACAAACCTTGTTGGTTTTTTCAAGGTAGGCAGTGTGCTCTTTCGAGGTTTTGATGAACTTCTTGAAGGCACGTGCAGTACGGATCGGGTTAACTTCAGAACCAAGGTTTAGTTCATCTTGTACAGCCAACAAGAGAATGTCGTGGTCCTGAAATGTATGAATGAATGAATGAATGAATGAATGAATTTGAATGAATGCGAGTGAGGGATCGAGAGAAAGGTATAGGTTTAAGGAGATGAACACATAAAATGAAACAAGCCATTGAGAACATCATAGTCTTACAAAAGTGAGTCAGGGAGAGATAACGGTGGAAAGAAAAAAAACAAAGAATTAAATGAAGGATCGGGCTAACTTCAGGACCAAGGTTAAATTAATCTTTTACATACAACAAGAGAACGTCTTGGTCTTGAAATAAATGAATGAATTAATGAATTAATGAATTAATGAATGTGAGGGAGGAAGGATATAAAGAGAGGAGTACAGAAAAAAAAGGCTATATAGAGAACGCTGTTGTTTTGTAAAAAACAATTGAAAGTTATGTAGTGAGTCAGGGATAGGTAATGGTGCAAAGAGAGAAACAAAAGTACAACTAACAAGAGAATGTCATGATCCTGAAATGAATAAATGAATGAATGAATGAATGCATGAATGAATGTGAGGGAGTAACTAAGGTAAAGATAAAGATTTCATGAGATGATTACAGGATAATCAAACAAAGGTTTCATTTCAGTAATTAACAACTTGGATTAAAATCTTAATTTTAAAAGTAAATTTTAAAAACTAAATCTAAAATTTTTTTTCAGAATTTTCCTCCATCACAATCAAAATATTAAGTTAAATTAATAATGATTTTTAATCCTTCCAATATTTTTTTTCGATTTGGATAAAGATTAACGCTAATTGTTTAAGAAAAATCACAAAAAATGAATTTAGTTTGGGTTTGAAAATATATTTTTTCTCAGATTTGTCCTCCATCACAATCGAAATAGATTAATGTTCACTCGTTCGAATTTAGAAAGAATGTTTTGGACCTACCTTAAGTTGTTCATTCATCATTTTGATCTTCTGGTCTGTGTGAGACATCTTCTGTCTCATCTTACAAACCATTTCTGCCGGGGTGGTAGTAGGCTGAAGATCAAAGGATTCTTGAAGGTACTTCAGTAAAACCTGCACGCTCTATACGGATAGTTAATGATATCAATCGGAAAATGGATTAATACTCTCTTTTGTCCTTATATATTTTCTTCTTTGATGTCTTTGCCGGTAAACATTGTCCGTGTTTTATTTCCGTTGTTTATTTGAAGGAAAACGATTAAGAGTAGAACTTCCTATACCCCTTTACCTTTTTTTTATAACTTTTTTTAATGTTCATTGAAAATCTTTTTTTTTTTGGGGGGGGGGGACATTAATTATACATTGCAATTTTCGGCTCAATTTATATTTGGGTCTCTTGTTACTGGTGCCACGCATTTTACACTTTCATTTTGCTCTCATATTCCTCTCTCTGACTCGTTCTCCCAAGTTATATTAATAATTCCAAGCTTAAATTTTTATAAAAACTACATATGTCTCACTTCTTCCCCAGCATCTCTACCCGTTTTACACATCTGTTATTTTTTTCTTCAATTTACATTTTTCTGTTTATTCCACCCACTTAGACATGTATTATCCCCATCAAATTCGTTACTTACGTCGCCGGGGATTTTCTGATATTTGAATGTATCCACGGGTCGTGCAGGGAACTGTTCCTTCGTTGGGGGTAAGATGACGTTACCCATTGTCCTCACCCTCCGTATCGGAGGAGGGAGGTTTTTCTGTACTCTGATACTCATTCTGAAACAAACAAACCAAATTATTGTAATTATTATCGGAGAACTGCGGCTTTTCTGTACTCTGATACTCATTCTAAAACAAACAAACCAAAATCATAGTTGTTTTTATTATCATTATTACTATTTTTCATTATTCAATGCTTAGGTATTGAATAATTAGGATGATAAAGATAGCTACAACATCAACAACAACAACAACAACAACAATAATAATAATGATAATAATAATAATAATAATAATAATAATAATAATAACAATGATGATGATAATATTAACAATAATAATAACAACAACAACAATTGTTATGATAATAATTATTATCATTATCATCATCATCATCTTCTTCAAATTGATTACCGTTATTAATACAGTTGTTTTGTTTTTTTACACTTAACTTATACCTCAATGTATACCGATCGACATCGTTTCTTCATCATCGATATGATGATCATGATCAACATCAGTATATAAAACCGGATGTATTTGCAAAAAATTGTAATTAACAATTCAATACTAATCCTTTGCATAATAACCGTGTTCAGTTTGTAGAAAACAAAAGCAAAACTATAGCTGTTTTTCCTGACCCGTTACGCCACTTCGTAATATTCCTTACTTCGATTATGAACGATTTTGAAATTGAATGCTCAAAACACCCAAAATTTTCGCAAAATACTATAATGTTTTCCACTTTGTGAAAACTTTTTTTTGTGTCAAGCAAACATCAGCATCAACATCATAATCATCTTCATAATGATTAGTATAAGACCGTTTACATTCCAATAAGGTTTATTAATCATTCATGATAATTATATGCACTTTTGAAATGCATTGAGTGAGCAAATTGAAATAGGGAAAACCAAGAATTATATTCAATGAACTGTGATGTCGCTACAACTACAACTTTCTTACCTTATTTATCAACAATTTCCAAATCGAATGTCCGAAAACATCCAAATTGTCACAAAATTTCGATAAGATACTAGCTAAACGTGTCCGCTAGAATGCTGAGTGAAATCGCTTTTGTGAAGATCAGTTGCTATGACGCGTACGTAACACAGTACGAAGAGTAGATTCGGCTTACTCGTGACGTCACAATAAACTTTTATCCAATGAGCGCGCGTTTTAGCCTTTCACGTGATATATTTTGCGTTACGTCATAATAGGAAAGTCCATGATTTCGCTGCTCGGGATATTGCGCGCTCCTTGTGGGCCAATATTTCGCGTAGGACGAGAAGCAGCTAATTCAGACGGGGTCGGTCAGAGAGCAGGGCGAGAAGTGAATCTTTCTTCTCTATACCCTTTTCACCTGTACCATCTGCCTCTTTCACAATTCAAGATTATTGCAGATATATTGTATGCGTGACCGCCCACAACGAAAAAACGTGTCGGAGCCGGAAGGCAATTAATACTTTCCGAATAGGTTTAAAAAAAAATAATGAAATAATGCTATTTACAATATTATCGAGAAATATTTACAAAATGTTCATTGAATAAGGGTCGGCTTCGACTTTTTAGAGAAGGGGTTAATTTATCATTTAAAAAAAATGGTTCTCTGGTTAGGAAACGCTTTATGACAATTTTTCTGAAATACTATTCCCTTTTTTTATCATCAACGAAATGTTTGATTCATCATGTTAATGTTGTGTTTGAAGCATTTTGCCTTGCTTACAGAAGCAGATTCCATTGACCCATTACTCAAAATGGTTTCAGCTATTCCATTCTTGCTCAATCGTTTTATAGGTGGCTAAAGCCACGGTAATGACAATGTAAAGCTCCTTGAGCACTCCACATAGTGGATACGTGCGCTATATAACTTTAATCTATTATCATTATCTATAATTCAATTGTAATTGGAACAATAATTTGTCTCGTGAGACGCGCCACAGCTGTATATAGCGAACACGTCTAATGAAAAGAAAACATGGATATAAATAATGTTGAATAATTTAAAAAAAATGTAGTTGGGAATTTTTAATTTCGAAGTAGTAAAAAGTAACTTTAAACGCAACTCAACAGGAAATCCACATTCAGAAAAAAAAACATTAATCTACCATTCTTTCAATATATTTTAACCATCCAGGTCTGGGGAAAAAAACGTTTGTCATACTTTGGAAAGTGTAAAAGTAAAATTCACATAATGATTATGAGAGTACATTCTAATATGACATAAAATACAGGAAAGGCCTTCTGCACCTTTCGCATTCAAGTATCAAAATAAATCCGCCAATTTTTATAATTTTATTTCTTTTTTTTTTGTTCAAATAAACTCTGGTTCGTTTTTCTCAACCCCCCCCCCCCCAAGTTTACGTGTTTGACAAGTGACAAAAGGGGGCCGGGGGATCAAATCTTATCCAATTATATCAACCAAATCTCTCTCCACCTTCTCATGCTCTAACCATTCTTGATTTATACACAAATTCTGTTTTTCCAGCAACATGTCATACCACTTGAATCCATTGTTCGTTTTTTTTTAATCATTCCAAGCATTACATTTTCCATGCTCTCTTAATGGTTCTCATCTATCATTATGAATTAGGTTCTCTCACTTCTACAGAGATGCCAACCGTTCAAGAATTTGCGTGAGATATATTTTTTATAAAATTAATTTTCAAATGAATTCAATGCTTGTATACAAAGTGAATTGATATGAATACGGTTATTACAGTTATTAAAGTACTGTCGTGTTTGCTCTCAATTTTTTTCTTCAGTTGTTGCACTATTCACGTTTGAATTTTGACATCGTGCATATTCCGGCATGGTTGGCATAGATTACTGCTAGCGTTGTCTCATATCTCATCATGGTTCCTCTGATGTGATTTGAATTCATGAGCTATTACTTTTCGGAAAGCAAACCCTTATAATTAAGGGTAAAATAAGCACCACTGGATTTTATGGAGTTGATATCTTTACGCTCGTATTTTGCGTTCTCTTCTTTTCTTTCTGCATTCATGTTCTTTATCGATGTGACTTGAACATATCAATACATCATCTGTACAAATGTACAAAGTTTGAGAGAATTGTTGTCAGCTGGAAATCATGAATGACTATTGACAACTGCTATCAGATGGCTGTCTGAGAGAATGTTTTTTGCACAGTTATGTAGCCTGTAGCCACAATGGGCGGGTTTACTAATAGATGCAAATTTTATGCATACCTCTAACACAAAGGTTGTTCTTGACAACCCGAAAGCTTGCCCGAGGCTTGCTCAACATAGCAACAAGTAATGTATGCAAACTGGATTCCAAGTATTGTAGTCTTATTGTTATCAACCAGCCTATGGAATACCGCGTAACTACGTTAAATGCACATAAATTTGAATATATAAGTAATCCCGCCTATTGTGGCCCTCTTGATCAGCAGTTTATGGATATTTCATCTTTTACAGCATTAACCCAACTACTAAAGAAACAGAATAGTCATGCACTCTATATTTTTCACATTTTTATCATTTAATTCAAATTCATAAATAAATAAATACATACATATATATCCTCTTATTTACATGTGCAAAATATCTTTTAAATTTCGTTAGCACCAGCCTCCTTTCTTTCTCCATTTCGATTTTGTTCTGAAACAAAATGATCCCGAAATCGAACAGATTTCGTCAAATCGTCATTTTTAATTCAGAACCGTCTGACCACGTGACCCACCAGCTCCCTTCCTGCATCACATTCCCAACGTCAAGTCAACCTGCTTTAATTATCCTCAAAACACAGTCAATACTTTCTGAGAAGTTTTCAAAATGATTTTGAATTTTCTACAGCTGATAAAAGCATGAGAGATGTTGAGCTGTCGGAAGGGACATAAAAGTTCGGTTGCTTGGGCTGCGAATGCTTACAGTACTAGAGGAACTGACAAAATCACTAAATTCTGTGTGGCCAGACGCACTTCAAACTTTGCCTAAGCTTTTCCAATCTGAGCTTTCACTTTCTTGGGCTACTATAGTTATACCCTTCACATTTTGGCACAATATTAGAATAATTCCAATTTCACATGGCATGATATATCTTCATAGAATATATAATATTAATCTTCTGTATATAATCATGATCTACAAAATACAAAGTTTTCGACAAAATCTGGCACACATACATCGCTTCCAATTGCCTATGTCGATAATTTTCCATTAAAAGAAAACGCTTAAATATTCTTCTAATATACTATCAATGAAATATCACAACAATAAGAATTTATTTCAAAATGACTTTTAAATCTCTTCAGCACCAGCCAACTTGTCTTTCTTCGTTCCGATTTTGTTCTGAAACAAAATGATCCCGAAATCGGACAGATTTCGTCAAATCGTCATTCTGAATTCAGAACCGTCTGACCACGTGACCCGCCAGCTCCCTTCTTGCGTCACATTCCCAACGCCAAGTCAACCTGCTTTCATTATCCTCAAAACACAGTCAATACTCTTTGAATGTTTTATTTTTCAGTTGTAACTAAGAGAAGGATTTCACATTCTCCACATTTAAAAAAAAATTAATAAGTTATTGAGCTGTTGAAAAGGACATGAAAGTTAGGTTGCTTGGGCTGCGAATGCTTACAGTACTAGAGGAACTGACAAAATCACTGAATTCTGTGTGGTCAAACGCGTTTTAGACTTTTCATATGCTTTCCCAGTCAGAGGCATTCGTTTTCTTATATCCTTTTCCAAAACATAAATTTTGACACAATTCAAATTCAGCTTCATCAATATAAATTACATTATCTGCCAGATACACAATATCAATCTTCTGTGTAGATATCTCCCATCTACAAAATATTTGGCAGAGCAAAAATTTGGCACAATTTGTCATTTCCAAATATAGTTTAGCGATCGAGGCCTCTTTTTCATTGATAATAATTATTAGTCGGCTTAATATATTTTGGTGCTAACCAGTCATGTGAAATTGAAATATCTATCAATGTATCAAGCCTTTTAACTTCAGATACATTTTTCTCACGGCGCAAAGCCTTAGCTTGCACTCCATGAGGACCATTCCACTCCAGAGGCCACACCTTGGCGGAACGTCGGGCTCGAGCAATTGATATTGGCGGACACCTATTGTCTGGCCATACAAGAGATACCCTCCGATGTTCAGTGCCCGAGCCCGACGCTCTGTCGCCTGTGCCTCCTAGGTTTATTGATCTTATGCAGGTTGATTCCTGAAACAAGCATGAACAGTTTCTGTCTCTCCTGCTAAATAGATAGAGCGAACCCGCACAACTCTTGTCAACCAAATAAATTAGATGAAAGTGGTTTTGACAAGTTGGAGTGTGATGTTTTAGAGCAAGAAGACTCAGAAATCTGCAAGCTTGAGATTTGAATCTTGGGAGTGCTTGATAAACCGTTGGAGCCGGAACGGTTTCGTTGCACAAAGCTGCAGGATGATAAGCTATTGCCCCCGAACAATAGCGTTTCACCTCAGATCTTTGTTAGACGAAAACGTTTTGGCGCCACTGCTTGCCATCCAGTATAGGTTGACCAGATGTTATATTCCCCTGCATTGTCTTCATTTTGTGTGCTTTTTCTAGCTTTTGAAATTTTTGGCACTTCTACCCGACTTACGATGGCATTTGATATCATACAATTATGGATCTTTCGTTTTACTTTCTCCTTTTAAAGAAAAATTCCAATTAGCCTCAAGGAGTTGCTGGCTATCTCTAAACTGAAAACTGAAACTGAAAAACTCTTCCAGATTCCTTCTGAATTCTTCATTAACTTTGGTGTTCCAACACGACATCAAACTCCGTATGGACTCGTTGTTCGTGTCTGGAACCATCTGGCCACGTGACCTACCAAATCCTTCCCGCCTGATAATCCGAACTCCAAATCTAACAAATTTTCTCCCCTTCCGCCTTTTGAATCACATTTGAAACGCCCAAGTGTTTGATCCGGATAGGAATCATATACTCAAGATGTTTGGGCAATCGGCTTGAAAGCGGACACGCTCAAAGGTCATAGGCAAAGAGGGAGAATGCTTGCTTAGACGAGAATCGAATATCTACGGTACTAAAGATATTAATACAATCACTTTCAATTATCGTGTGGCCAAATGCATTTTGATTCTTTCTTGATTTCATCTGATATCTTTATCCTTCGTCCCGTTTTCTTTTCCTAATTTCTTTAATCATTACTCTTTGCAGTATGACCCACTGTATCAAATACATCATATTTTCTGTCAGGAGAAGTGCCATTTCTTTCACTTTGGATTTAAGTGCCTCAATTTTCACCTCTCATTTCATTCGAGGTCTTCATGATCTGAAAATATTTACATACATTCTAACAATTTGGTATCTTTAAACTACTATAAATATTGCACTAAATGACATCTCAAGCCTTTGGCTCATGAGATATTTCTCCTCTGAGCTTTAGTGATGGCCTTCTCGATGTGTTTCCAGGGTGGTCTGAGACGAGGGTTGACATCGGTCATTTCAGCCGCCAGCTCCCGCAGTGGTCGACTCCTCATCACCGTCTGCATCCGCTCCAGCAGCTTTCCCAAGGAATATATGTCGGTTTGGACATTCATGGGTTGGAGGTCCAGGATGTATTCTGGAGCTAGATGGTTGTAGAGGACACCCGTTTTATAGCCGACGATTTCTTCTTTGGGTAGCTGCTTTGGTTTAAGCGGAATGATGTCGGTCGAGACTTTCCCCATGTCGATGATGAAGGCGTGCCAGCGGTGGTCCTCGACGTCCCACTGCAGGAGAACGTTGTTAGCTTTGAGATCGTTATGAAGTAGACCCTTCTCGTGTATTGCTTTGAGACCGTTGACGATATCCTGGACGACATCGAACCAGTTTTCCTTGGAGAGATTTGGCGTCTGGAACTTGATGGCCTGAGCAAGCGAGAAGCTCGTCCCGGTCTTTTTGTCGCCGAGGAATTCGAGAACGAGTGACGGAGCGCCATCGTAGTCGACGATACCACGGAGCTTCGGGAAGGTGGGATGGTCAGCGAGGGCGAGGTGGACTAAGGCTTCCATGGTCGTACGGGCGTGATCGGCTTTGATTCGAGCCCTCCTCTTCTCCTCATCCTCATCCTTGAGGCCGTTGCTGATGTACGGTACCTTGACGGCTACCGCCTCGCCTTCGTATTCCCTCAGGAAGACTTTCCCATAGGAGCCCTTTCCGATGAGGTCGTCTTTATCGTCAACGTCGGCTCCGACAAGGAATGATAGCTCTTCAGACTTGATGATGTGGAGATCGACATCGGAGCTAACCCGCTCGACGACCGCTCGGTCTACGTAACTCATGTCTAGGTACATCGAGTCCTTCTCCTTCAAGGCCTTTTTGTGGAAACTGCAAATGAAAGAGATCAGAAAATCAATTATCACTTTAGTCGTAAGTGCTCTTGAAATGCGATGAAACTACGTTCTATATTTGTTGACCTAACCGTATGTTGAGTATCTGAAACAATATGTGACCACACATGTCATTTACCCTGTATGACTCATAGTCAATATATTCTAGGGCTTGTAACACAGAAGATGCAATTAAACTTACAGTAAATTTCAATCATAAGTCTATATACGGCAAAACATGTACCATACAAATTAATCTTATCTGTTTTATGTTACAGGCCCCATATGAAAAAAAGTGCTGCCACTTCGAAACATGTTCTTATTATAAACTTGTGTTCTCTTTGTTTTGATATTATTTAAATATTATTGAAAGTCAGAAAGAGGTCAATGAGGTAATCATTGTTAAGTCATTTTCAAATCATTACCAATATTGATTATTTCATGTAATGTTTTACTTACGTAGTCAATTGATATTTGAGCTTCTTGATCAGACTTTCTTGTTTATAAGTCTTGAATCGAAGATCTTCAATCTGCTCCAGCATTTCACATTTCTCTCGTTCTCGAGGACTGTAAGAGAAAAAAACAAATAGGAAATAGATATGAGTTTGATTGGAAGGTAACTTTGTGCTTTGCGCATTATAATTGAAGAAAAATAACAAATTTGATAGAAAATCATAAACTTAATTCAGCGTTGACATGGTTGAGAATCTATGAGGATTAGTTTGAAGATTACTTTGGTGTAAATTAAAAGTATTATTCAGAAGTCTTACCTCATTTCCTCTGCTCCCGCATCTCCACGCTCAAGAATAGGATCTACAAGATTTATCTTGGATAAAAAGAAAACAAGGAAAGGAATGATTATTTAAGGTTACTGTAGAAGTTTCATTTGCTGCTCTTTATGTGAGAATGGGGAAGAAAATTATTGTCATAGTGCGAAATAATATGACGGGTTGATAAATGAGAATACAATATAATACAAAGTCGGAGGGAGAAAGAAAAATAATGTTTGACGGACTTGATAAGTTAACATGCCCGGAACAATGATACAAGAATTCAACTTGCAGATTTTCGATTACGTGTCATTTTATTTTCTTGACCTTACTATGTTGTCTTGTGGCAAATCGTCATTTTACTATATCTCATGTTTGAAATTAACGAGCCTCTACAGGTCAAACAAGATGCACTTTATTTGGAATGTTTCAAATCTATTGCTCATTTACTACATGTTCTGTCACCTACCATTTGATGAAATGTTGCCTTGGTCTTCTTTAAATCGGCAATCTCCATTTTCATGTGATCATTAAGCTGCTTCATGCTATCGAGCTGCTGGAACAGATCTCGAAGGCTGATTAAGTCCCCGACCGCTTCAAAGATACCAAACTGAATAGCTGCCTTGGTGACTGAAGCTCTCATGTCCTGGAGGGGGATAAAAAAAAAGGGGGGCATTCTTTTAGAGTCTTTTTTTAGATTAGGAACTCATTTTTACTGCTGCGATACTACTTTTGGTCAATCGAAATTATTTAAATGTCCTTTCTCGGATGAATATTTGTTTTGCTGTTTTTATTTGTAATTTAATCAGCTGAATATCATCAATTTAAATCAGCGATCTGACGTTTCATTGTTTAGAATCATTTGTAATAAGGGCAATATAGATATAATTATTATCGTCTTCATTATTATTATTATTGTTATTATCATTATTATCATTATTGTTATTATTATTATTATTATTATTATTACTATTATTATTATTATTATTATTATTTATCATTAGTAGTAGTAGTAGAAGGTAGTAGTATCATTATCATTCTTATGATTATTATCATTATTATTATTAGTAGTAGTAGTAGTAGTAGTATCATTATAATTCTTATGATTATTATCATTATGATTATCATTTTTATTATTATTATTATCATTATTATTATTATTATTATTATCATCAATATTATTATTATCATCCTTATCATTACCGTATTTTTATTTCAAGTGTATTTCCTTTCGTCTTCTACTTTTTCTTCAGGCATGCAATGGTCATATGCATGGGAAGGACACTATTCTGTTTGCAAGATATTTTACATTTGGCATAAAGCCGACGAACCAAAGAAAGAAAGAATATGATTACGTAATACCTGAAGTTCTTCATCAAGTTCCCTTTGTCGATTCTCAGCTAGAGATGCCTTCTTCTCCAGTAGATCAATTAGCTCCTCCATTGTTGTGACTTTCGTTTTCAGCTCCTGATATGATAAAAAGTGGAAAAACATTTATTGATATCCTTTGATCCTTTGATCATTTTTTTTCGTTGGAGAGGAATCTGAATTTTTGTGACTGTGAGTTGTGCTATATGTAAGTCGTTTTCATAAGCCTTGCGATCTGCATTCCGCCTTAAAAAAAGCTTTCTAAAATTTCATAAGATATTGTTAAATGAAAACTGAATGAAAAAATAGACATATAGAATATATAAATTTATTTTGGTCTACAAAAACATGCTAAGTGTTGGTTTGCCTACGAAGCAAGCAATGTGAATGCATAATATCTCATTCTTACAACATTTAACTATGTTTAGTATGGGTTTTTTGTGTTTTTTTTTTCATTTTTTTTACTTTTAAAAACCCTTAATTACTAATCTTGTTCTTGATGAAGCCAATCTATTATATTTCGAGAGTGTTTGGTTCATTAAAAGTTTAGTACATTTACATATTTCTATGAAATATGCCAAATACTTACCACTTTCTCTTTCTCAGACTTCTCCAGTTTCCCTCGAAGTTCTTCCCTGTCATTCTGTATGTCTCCAATCTGCTTTTCAAGCATTTTAGAGGCTTCGTGGATAAAAGTCAATCTATCACTGGCATCCTAAGATATCAAACAACCGACAAAAACAAGATCATAGTTAACACCGTCATTTACACGTAATGATTATTAATCATAATCGTATAGCATTGGTGTATACTGTTCCCTATAATGGTTTTGTACAGGTAACGAAAATGTAATTTTAAAAACTTTAAAATTCCTTATTACTAAGCTCGTGAATTTGTATCACAAGTGATAGTGATGTGTCCGATAAATGATTAAAATCATCATGTCCAATGTCGACTACTATAAGTTTACCCTACGATTTTAGTGCCTTCAGTTTTCTAAAATAATGATAACAGAAAAGAAGGATGAAAATGCATGTTGTATAGCTTTATTTCCATTTTCCTTGATTTTCCTTAAATCCTTTGCGATTCAAGCTTAGAGATTGGGG
>BQKZ01010875.1:4125-26466 GCA_036244855.1 Temnopleurus reevesii | reverse complement strand
CCCCGGTCCCCCGCCCATACACACATACACACACACCCAAACTCATGGATAACCCTGATCTGGATCTGTGGAACTTATACTTCAGTTAAATATTTAGGCAGTGACACAAACACACACACACACACACATCTAAATACTTATGCACCCACAGACGCACATACACACTCACAATATACCACTTTTTTACCTTTTGAATTCTTCATTGGGCCACTGTTTTGTCCAATATGCCAGTTCAATAGCATAAAAGGCCAGATGATTCTTGTTTGATTAAAAGCACAAAATCAGACTATCAAAAAGAGTTAGAAGTAAAACCTGTAAATATTTCAATTGTGTTACTGCAAGTTGGAAAAATTTGGTCACTTGTTATGACGAATTACAATTGATTAATCCGTTAATGAATATATATTTTCTAATATTCCAAAGGGTCAATCAATGAATAGACCTGCGCCTATATATTCATCGAAGAAAATGTAACACTTGCTTTGCGTCTTCTTCTCTGTTGAATTCCTCCGTTTGCTGGAGAACTGCTGAGGTGTCAGCAGTTTTGGTGGGTTACAATGTACATGAAGGAATGTCAGTTACAGTGTGCAGTGCTCTGGTCTACAATCCGGCGCTGTCTTTTGAAGTGCAGATTTAGGAGGAATTGCAGGGACATTTTGTGGAATTCGGCAAATTGGTATGATACATCGTTAACAAGACCCCAAGAAGAATGAGTCTTGTGGGAGCTACGAGAGGGTTGTAGCCTGAGCTACATGTGCTTCTCAATTCCTCGTGAGCGGCAGTTGGGAATTGCTCCATCAGGGTCTTTCTTTCAGACGAGTAAGCGTCACAAGCACTCACTAGATGGCAAACTGTCTCTTCGGTAGCATCACAAGCTGGGCAACTTACTAGGATCAGTTGTGAGCTTTGAGATCTTGCAGAGTCGAACCCTGGTGAGATAAGTGCCAGTTAGGAGTTGCGCTTTGATGTTGATGGCAAGGCGTAGACAAGTAGGTCGTATGATGGGTGGGAAGATTGGACACATTTGTTTAAAAAAAAATAATCGTTTGCCATGTAATATATTTTTTCTTGCCCAAGTTGGACAAGCAGGTTTGCCCTTGTTCAACAGAACTTGCCCAACAGTGACTTTTACTTGCCCCGGGCAAGTGCGTACATGCAACACTCTGCCCGGATTCCAAAGCCCATGTTCAGCACAAAGATCATCCGACCCCGAAGTCGCTGACTAAAACAAATGATAGATACCAATAAGCAACATTTAAGAACAAGACATTCATATTTTAGAAAAAACCTACTAGACATTATTTGCTTCATTTATACTTGGACCCCTCCCCCCCCCCCCAAAAAAAAGTAAGCAAACAATTTTACATATAAATGAAGAATTGTGAAAATTTGTAAAATCCTGATGTCTCCTACATTTATTGACATTTGCTTATTACTTCTTCAAAGCAAATAAGTTTGTTGTACTTTATGCCCAACATCAAGGCAAATCAAACGTCTGAGATGAGAGGGAGGGGGCGCTGTGCAATAATTTTTGCAAAAGTCAGAAAAGCGGGCATCATGTCATCAAGCGAATTTTACTTGCGGTACTACGTGGGACATAAAGGCAAATTTGGGCATGAATTTCTCGAATTTGAGTTTCGTCCAGATGGTAAGAGCTTCTTAAATATATTGAAATTATGATATATGTATTTTTATTGGTGAGGTATGTTTAAGGGTCAATTTATTTAACGTTTACTGTCCTGGTGTGAAATGGTGTTGAAGTACAAACACAAAATGCAGTTCGTGGGACAATAATATATCTGCCTGTTCAACCCACGCTTACGCTCGAGATCCACCGCCTGCGCCCGGCGGCCAGCGGCTCGGATTGCACTCGCTGGCGGAACAACCGATCGCCTCAGCGTCGGCGGTGCGTTGCTAGCTATGGATAGCTACCTGGAATAGTTTTTGACATTTTTTGACATTGTATGATTGTCACTACTCCAGAGAGCTATGGAGTAGATACTATACCGTGCGTGTAGCACGGCGTTTTCGGATTTTAAATCGCCCAAAATTACTACTTTTTATTTTGTTATTTTCAATTTCATTCCCCTTTGAACTTCCCTAGCATTACGTTTTTCCCTTCCCACCACAAATCATAATGAATGGGACTTACCTGTTTTGGAAATATCCAATTTTTTCCTCTTTTCCTCTTGCACAGCAGACAGTCCAGTATGAAACTAAATGACTTCCGTTGTAAACATCCGGTTCGGGTCAAAAGGTCACTGTGGTGGAGTTTCTTGGCCACTTTGCAACCCAGAAATCAGAATTTCTGACCGGTATCATACGTGCAAGTACATTCGCAATCGTCCGCGAGCGAGGCCAAAGAGCGTAGCGAAGAGGGCTCACTCAAAGAATAACACACACTCCGAAATGGAAGCGCTAGGGTCTCTGCGTACGACAGCTTTTTGCGTGTGTTATTCTTTGAGTGAGCCCTCTTCGCTACGCTCCTTGGCCTCGCTCGCGGACGATTGCGAATGTACTTGCACGTATGATACCGGTCTGAAATTCTGATTTCTGGGTTGCAAAGTTGCCAAGAAACTCCACCACAGTGACCTTTTGACCCGAACCGGATGTTTACAACGGAAGTCATTTAGTTTCATACTGGACTGTCTGCTGTGCAAGAGGAAAAGAGGACAAAATTGGATATTTCCAACACAGGTAAGGCTCATTCATTATGATTTGTGGTGGGAAGGGAAAAACGTAATGCTAGGAAAGTTCAAAGGGGAATGAAATTGAAAATAACAAAATAAAAAGTAGTAATTTTGGGCGATTTAAAATCCGAAAACGCCGTGCTACACGCACGGTATAGTATCTACTCCATAGCTCTCTGGAGTAGTGACAATGTCAAAAAATGTCAAAAACTATTCCAGGGAGCTATCCATAGCTAGTGCGTTGCTAGCACTTTCTCAATTCTTGGAGAAATCAATTATTTTGGTGCATAAAATTCTTTCAGAGTTTGCTTTTGGAAATTGAGCGGATGAATGATTGTGATTGAGCTCGAAATGAATGAAATGTTTTATTCGTTGGTGCGGTGTTGACTGTTTTTTGGGGGGGGGGGGGAGGTTGCAATTCAGGACTGTCATTTGCGTTAGACTAACTCACTTATTGATGGGACGAAAGTTCAAGTGCATGCCAGGATGGTTGAATTTAAATTTTTGAATTTGTAATGGGCTCACAAGTTACAGATTAGCTTAGAAAAATAGTTGATGGATAATGGTTGAAATCCCAGAGATGACATGTACCGTATGCCTTATGAGCTCCAGTGTCCGGCCCCTTAAAGCAGTTTTGCTCTTCCACAAGTCACAAAATCCAACATTTCAAGTTTATTTTCAGGTTATTATTTAGTCGAAATTCTGGACTATTCATTGATGTGCATAACTTGATGAATGGCGCCCGTATATTCGCGCAGCAATCGGCGATCGACAAGCGACATGGGGCAGTGTGTAGCCGGTCACCTGCCTGGTGATTTGAGCCTCCATAGGGATTGTGTTGAAGCGTACGCTCTTATTAATGTGCACGCATTTAACTTAACTTAAGTGTGCGCCATTGACAAACTGCATGAGGTTTGGACTTTGGTGGCTGGTGATATCTGCATGGTCGGGTACTGGGTCAAATACGGTATATTTACAAGTACTTTCATGGAAGTATGATGAATAGAAAAACCCGCCTTTCTGTTGCTGATGAGAAGCCCAGTAATGATCAGGTGAAAAATAGTATGCGTTGCTTTCCACCTAACAACCTGAAAATCAGTAAAACTGCCCCCCTTTTTTTGCTATTCACTCATGTTAGAAAATCACAGAAAATCCACAGAAACGAACATCTGAAATACATCCGGACAAGTAATTTTGAGATATGAATTAGGTTTATACTCTCTTTCAAGTCACATTTTTCACATTTGCTGGCTTCCGAAACTAAAAAGGAAATTGACTCTTGATGAAAACAAATATTTTTCTGACAGTCCAACTTTTTTAAAATATGGCATTCAAAGGCAACCAAATTTTTATTTATTGCTAATGGTGAGGTTAGAATAAACTTCAATGATAAATTAATGCATGAAATTTACTTAAATTTACTTAACTTTACTCCAACGATGCTCGTAGGACAAATGCCTTTTTATTAAATGAGGATGTTGCAATTTTAGATTGTTGTTTAATTAAGGGACTCAGCTCTCACTCTGAAATTGTGGTTTTTTACAGGAAAGCTTCGCTATGCCAACAATTCAAATTACAAGAATGATGTCATGATCAGAAAAGAGGTACGTAGTTTTTATTTGATTTTTTTTAAAAATATGAACTTTCACGTAATAAGAAAAGATTTGTGTATATGATGAGGTTGACAGCTCCATAGATGATAATAATCTTATACATTGCTAAGTGAATCACCACAAGTAAATAGCAAGGGGCCAGTTGCATGAAATTGTCACAGCTATTCTCTTCTTGCTCAAGATGTCCTAACTTCTTGTTTTACCCTGTTAGACAAATGAACAATTAACCATCTACATTAGAGGGATAGACTTATTATTCCATAGCAGCTCTGTGACAATAATCAGATGCATTATTAAGTAAATCGCCACAACTAAAACAGCCAGGGGCCAGTTTCTTAAAATTGTCTTAAGCTATCCTCGTAGTCACCGCACAGTGTACTAACATTGACGCATCAATGTTTAACTGTCTATGCTAGAGGGAAAGCAAAGACTTATTAAGCTGGAAGTAACCATAACCATTTCATGCAATCATGATTTGGGACCCATTGGAAGTGACCATAGTAGTAATTTTAGCATTGAGTGTCTTAATTGAAGCACCCTGCTGGAATACTCCCAGTAGAGTAGAACAATATGCATGCATTGTATGCTTTCATGTCTGAATCCAGTAAAGTGGGGTAATATTACAGGGCCTGCCAGGAGAACAGTCTGTAAAACTGAAACGGCTACCCTTTGTAAAGAAAATGCATTAGTATTATCATTGTTGTGATTATTATTTACGTAAAAGTTGCATAGTTTATGATATGTTCTGATGGGATTTGATATTGGTGAGCTATTTGTACAGGTCACCTTTCCAGACAGGTTTGACTGTAATCTTATCTGTTGTGTATTTTCTTCTTTATGAATCATTTAATTTGACAGGCTTTTGTTCACAAGGCTGTTGCTAGGAAGCTGAAGCAAGTCCTTGAAGACTCTATAGTTTACAATTTATTTTGTAGCTTACAATTTGTTTTAAAGGGATTGGCTATTGGTGACCACTATAGACAGGTTTGACTGTAAAATAATCTGTAATTCATTTTCTTCTCCGTGTATATTGTGTACATCCAGGCCTTTGTTCACAAGGCAGTTGTTGAGGAGCTGAAGCGAGTCCTTGAAGACATTTATAGTTAACAATTTGTTCTATAGCTTAAAATTTGTTTTAAAGGGATTGGATATTAGTGACCACTATAGACAGGTTTAACTGCAATATGATCAGTAATTGATTTTCTTCTCCATGTATATTGTGTCCATCCGGGCTTATGTTCACAAGGCCGTTGTTGAGAAGGTAGAGCAAGTCGTTGAAGACTCTATAGTTTACAATTTGTTTTATAGCTTACGATTTGTTTTAAAGGGATTGGATATTTGTAACCACTATAGACAGCTTTGAATGCAATATGATCAGTAAATCATTTTCTTCTCCGCGTATATTTTGTCCATCCAGGCCTTTGTTCACAAGGCAGTTGTCGAGGAGCTGAAGAGAGTCGTTGAAGACTCGGAGGTGATGCAGGAAGATGATGAGCTATGGCCGCCTCCGGATCGTGTTGGAAGGCAGGAGCTTGAGATTGTGATGGGGGACGAGCACATCTCGTTTGCTACAACCAAGTTTGGATCACTGATTGATGTCAATAATAGCAGGTAAGGCGGGAACTTTGTGCTGTTTCTTAAAATCCCTTAGCATAATCTGAGGCTTCAATGGGGTAGGGGTGTAGGTCGATACTTTATGCCACTACCACCTGACTGTTTAGGATAATAAAAATTAGAGATCGTGAAAGGGGATGAGCACATCTTCGTTAGCTACCACCAAGTATGACTCACTGATTGATGTCAACAACAGCAGGTAAGGCAAGACCTTTGTAATGCCTTCGCCAACTCGAAAGATTCAATGGTGGTGATGACGATATCTCTTCATAATTCCTTAGGCTTAATCTACAGTTGTAAGGGGAGAATCTTCTTTCAATGTTATCATGTTTATGTAGGAGAGTTAGCAGGGACTGAATTTAAGAATTTGCAGGGGAGCTACAGATAGCTCTCCTAGATGCTCTCAAGGAGAGTTTTAGGGGAGCTAAATTGGGTCTTCATGTAGTAAAATTGGGGTTACAAGGGGCTTAATAAATCACTCCCCAAAAAGCATTTAAGAGGAGCTTTAGGAGAGCAATCGCTCTCACTCTCCTTAAATGTATTCCCTGAGTCAGAGCTAAATAAAGTAAGAGATGTTGAGCACATCTTGTTCGTGAAGGATGTAAAATTTAGATTACTATATCAATAGAGACAAATGTGAGACATGTCACACTCTTCACAACACAATGGGTACATCATTGTGGTCAAAACTTGTTAAAAAGATGAAGCCTAATATGACAGGATTATTGATATATTCCCAGATCTCTTTGTCCAGCCTTTCATAATCCAGAATTTCACTATCATATTTTATACTAAAATAAATATTTACAGTGAGTAGAGGGATTTCAAAAAGGGCTGTATTGGAACTTTGATATGCTTGTCAGAAATTTTATGCTGATATGAAAAGTTAATATAGAATGGTTTGTGAGAACATAGATATGGGGGCTTAAATAATATTGAATATAAGCTTAAACTGCTCAACTTGCTTTCATTTTCTGTCTGCATGTGGTTAACAAGTTTAACCACAGGCAGTGCATGTGATGGAACAGCTGTAATTAAATTTCAGTTTCCAGTGAATCATCTGGTAGTCTTGGCAATGATTTTGTTCTGGGTTAAAAGGGAAATTCCCAGTAGGCTTTACCACATTGGCTAAACTAGATTGAAACTTATATCCTGTTTTTGAGCCTGCTAATCAAGCATACATTTATATCACTCTATTTCCAAGATTTTTTCTACACCATTTTGTCCATAGAGCATTTCCAGTGAAATTCTATTTGCCATTTTTTATGTCAAATATTGAACAAATGTTCTGGAGCCTCTGAAAATTCATTGTTTTCACAGAGTGATGCCATTTGTCTTTTTTTTAATTATCCTATAATAGTGGAAACTGGATATGAAGAGATGTGATATCATAAAATTCCTTGTATACCGAGTTGATATTTGGTTTCCCAGAATGGATCAGATAAAAAAATAATTCTAACACAAATTGTTATCTTCTCCCTCTTCTTCATCCCACCTCCTCACTTTACTCCTCATTCCCCTTTTCTCTCCCGCCCTCACCCCCTCTTGCCCCCACCTGCTTGCTCCCTTCCTTCTACCATTCCCTTCTCTCTCCCTCCATCTCTCTTTCCCTCTCTTCATTATCCTACTATCTCTCTATTTTGCACTTTCCCCTATTTCCCTCTCCATCTCTCTTCCCCCATCTCACACACTCTCTTTTTTTTTTCTCTCTCTCTCTCTGTCCATTTTCCTCTATACTCTCTACTGCCTCTCTCCTCTTCTTTTGTCACTCCCTCTGTCTCTCCATCCCTCTCACATTCTACAGAGATGCTGAAGGTCTGCGTACATTCTACTACCTAGTCCAGGATCTGAAATGCCTTGTCTTCTCTCTCATTGGATTACACTTCAAGATCAAACCCATCTAACAAAGACATTCCAGGAATCGCTTATTCCGTTAAGAGGACACTCTTTTTGTATCTTGTAATATAGGGTTGAACTAGGATTTCTAAGTTTGTAGCGTTAGCAGAATGGATATTCAGAGGAGTTCTTTATTCGCATCACAGCCAAATTTTCATCGGTCAGCAAGTTATTTTCTTTTAAAATTAGGATCTACGACATACAAAGGATTGCAGCATTGAGAGATGGAGACTTCAGGAAATGGTTGTGTCAAACAGAGGTGTTATTTCTGGATCTTTTATTGAAAACGAAGAAATGAAAGCTCATGTGACATAATTTACCAACAATTTTCATGCCAGTTTTCTGCTTTGAGGATTAGCCGAGATCATCTTTGTTGATTAGACAACAGCGTTATCTAATACAGTATAGCAAAATCTGGAGTTTGTTTCTTGCTGCCTGTCGCATTCAGTTACCATGCAACAATAAGCGATGGTGCTTTTCATCCATTCAAAACCAACAATTTCATTTGATTAGTCAGTGCTGACTAATTGTCGCTGGTGACAAGCTTCATGAAATTTTTGCAAACCTTTTTTTTTGTTTAAAATTCAGTATTTTTCACACAAATAAGTGATGCTCTAATTCACCTAATAAGAACAGCCTCAACCACAATATCTACAGTTATAGTTATTCCTGCGATTTTAGACTCGCATCAAGTAAAAATTTTGTACTTTAGAGCTCCCAAAAAAGAAAGTATTTTTTTCAGAAAAAATTCTGCATTTGCGATACTTGGGTACATAACATGCGATTATGATCTGTATTATCATCTGTATTGGTTGGGAAATTTTAATGCTTTACACTTTCGCTTGTGAAATAAGAAATTTACCTAAAAATGTCCTGCTAACCCTTTCAGCATTTGTGAGCGATGCGGCATGATTTGACCTTTGACCTGTGAACCTTCAGATATTGATGGCCTGATTGATTATCAGAAATGCTGAATAGTGGTTATTTTGAGGCAAATTAAGGAAAATTGATATATGACAAAGACTGTGTTGAACTGTTTATTTCAATCATGAACCATTTACCAGTATGTTTTTATAAAATAAAATAATAGTCTGTTTGTGAGTAGATTAGTTAATGGTTTTGCAAAAATTATTTCTTCATATTAACTTGAATTACACATTCAATGATCAATAAAAATTACCAGGCTTTGATATTCCCTATATCATCAAGCATCTTCACATATATGCTGAAATGATTTAGCTTTCACAATATTCAATTGTGCTTATAGATCGGTATCAAACCTGGGCAATGTTCTACCAAATTGTTTTTGAAGTTATGAACATCTTTGAGAAAGACTGGAGTATGTCAATGAGATGGGTGTAGTATGCATAAGATTTTCGATCAATCAGCACAAGAACTAATACCAGTCGTTTGAGAAGTCGTTCTTATAGGCTTTCGTAACTTGGTAAAACACAGACTGCCGCGATCATATTTTCTTTGTATGTTAATCAAAAGTGCAGTGAAATATCTGTACATTTGTTCACAATCTTTTGAGTATGCTCAATTCAATAATTACAGTGACTTGCAGACTCATAAATTTGTATTCCAGTGTTTTTCATTTCTTGTTGTTCCCCCCAATGGAAATAATTGATACAGTGGAAACTCATTAAAGCAAGGTGCTTTAATGTTATCATTAACTTCGTCGTTGTGTTCGCAAACACAATAGACCTAAGAAATTGTGAGAAAATGATCGCACAATAAAATCTCTGAGATTTTGAAATATTCTTAGTTAGGTAAGATTTGTTTGAGATATGCAAGATTCTGGTACTTGGTTAAATTCTTGGTCCTAGCTTCTTCTTTTCTAACACTTTCCACCACATATTCAAGTAACTATTCAAAAGAAAGGGAAATACAATGTAGATGGATGAGGGGGAGGGAGGGAAAAGAGAGAATAGAGGGAGACAGAGAAAGAGATGTAGTGCGAGGGGATGCATGAGGAATTGTCAAGAAGAGCGGGGAGAGAAGAGAGATTTATAAGTGGAGATTGACTGTTCAAACTACCCTTGCCAACAGTTGATATACAATGTAGAAAGATGTTCATCAGTCAGGGATTTAATTACAGTCAATTTTGAAGAAGTAAAATATGTCGAGACCAAAGAAATTGCTTCAACTTCTGAGGTTCGACTTCAACTAACCAATTTCAACTAAAGAGGTGGAAAAACAATAAAATTCAAAGAAAGGGGGACTTGAAGGGTGTTTGACTTAATTTGATCACTTCAATCAACCATTTGGTACGCAGCTAGTTCTGTGTTTTAATTACCCAATCACTCTGGTGATACAGAGGTGATGACACTAATCCAGAATCAAAAGGTTCTGGGTTCAAATCCATCATAGGTGCCTGTGATAGTTTTTCACAGCACCAGGAGATTTAAACACAGCATTTCCCAAGTACCAAATGGAGGAAGCCCAAATATGTTATATTTATCTATGGTCTACAGTCACATCTGCCCAAGTCAAAAAATTCCTCAAGTCGGTGTGAATTGTTTGAAAAAATAATTAAAAAACACTTTTGGGTCTTATAAGGCAGAATTTCTTTTAAGTCCACAAAGATTTTGGCGGTCCCACAAGATTTGACTTCGGCAGAACAACATGTATGATATCCCAACCAATGAACATCTAAATTTACCCGGTACGAGATCAACAAAAGATTAAGTGAGTAAAATATTGCAGGTGTAAGTTAGGTTGTGAATTTGTCTCACCAATGTCACAAGTGTGTCAAGACTGAGGTGGTGTTTCACCAAGTTACAAATGACTGGTATCTGTACTTTTGCTGTGCGATGAGGGCCCCATAACATAAGGATTGCGATTAATTGCTAATCTGATAGCGATTGATATCGATCGAAAGTCTATCGTAAATCATGTACTAAAGTTTGCAATTGATTGCAAAATCAAATGGCGATTAAGGGCAAACCTTTATGTTACGGGGCCCAGGAAATTTATGAGTCTTAGGAGGTGTTGTTCGAAAGTTGCAGTTTAATGCAAATCAACTGCAAATCAGTTGTAAATTGTGAAGAAAGACTCACATGAAAAAAGATTTTGATTGGCGGTTCCGATCAACTGCAACTTGCGATCCATTGCAACTTTTGAACAACATCCCCTAATGCTAATAATGTGCTCCAGTCTTTCGTAAAGTCGTTCTGAATTTCAAGAACTTGGTGAAACGCCGCCCTGGGCGGTGTTTCACAAAATCGTTCTTTAAGTTAAGCATGACTAAGAAAGACTGGAGTATGTTAACGAGTGTAATACACATAAAGATTCCTGATCATTCAGGACAAGAACTGATACCAGTCGTGCGTAAAGTCATTCTTAAAGTCTTTTGTAAAGTTGAAGAAACACCGCCAAGGCCTGGTTAATAGTACACCCATTTCAGAATGATAGATAAACATAAAATGGACACAAGAATCACACAAGACACACAATATTGCAAGTTTTCCATAATAATGATTTTTTATCTCTCTTCAACAAGAAACTTATGATTTCTTTAACAATAATGGTAATAATGATAATAAAACAGCAATTATCTGCCGTTTAGGCTGCACAGAAATCAACCATTTCAAATTGGATTCATCATCGCATCAGACATGTTGCACTGTATAACTTCACAAGCAATATCATTCAGAAATCACGATTATAGAGTTAATCTCGTTCACAATCTCCCCTGTTTTGTTCCACTTCTTGTTAGCATTTGGAAATACACTTTATATATCATGTCTTTAACATATATAAATTACAAATGGTATAATAGCATGGTTCCTAAATACACATCAGGTGTTAAATTACTATAGAAAGATATGCTGTGCATTTCTAATATTTCACATATTTTTAAAGAAGTATATTATGCAAAAATCTGTGACATTAGCTGTATATAAACTTCAAATACAAGCAGAATTCACTCTGTGCTCTCGATAGCAAAATTTTAGCGATCAAAGTATTGTCAGGTTTGATTCAAGCAAAATGGATAATTCACCAACACTAACTGTTAAATGCTACATGTATGCTTCCAAAAATTAATGATTTCATAATAACCAAAGAGCCAGAAATTTTGCGTACTTGAATCACACTACAAAGAGTGGATCCCTGATCACATTTATGCGTCTGATTGAAATTCAAAGAATTATAGCACATTGGTATACTGTATGCATTGCACAGCTTACAAGCTCATCCAAAACAGATTTTGTAGTCGATTTTTATTGATATACATGTATAAACAGTGACAAACTCCTCCAACCATTGTTTTTATTTATATAGGATTTACACGATGCTTGATATATCTTTAGCACAGAAAACGAAACATATCAAACATCTGTTCCTAAATTTTCAATTACTGTTCATACACATTTATGGTATTAATACCCAGAATGTTATTGTCACAAAGGAATTGGTGTCATATTACACTTTAAATAACATATTTTTCTCATAAAACATCTTACTTTTGAAGTAATGATACATCACTTAAATCATCGTTTCGATACGTCATTTAACAATCATCAAACGACATCATCAAAGCATTATAATGGCCAATAGAATATAAATTTCTTTGATTCTGACAAAGTCCTATCCTATCATATTTGCAACTTTCATTTTCTAAAGCATTAATTTCCTTCTCACGCCCTCCACTTCATCATTATATAATATAGCTTCAAACTCTCAAAATAACTTAATTTGGATATAAACATTCACATGCAAATACATACAAAAAAGAAAGCAGTCTTGGGACAGGACAAACAAGACACACAATTGTAAGAAATATCAGGGGAAAGAAGTAATCAAAAAGGTCTCAAAACTTAGAATGTCCAGTCCCATATTGAAATATCTATTTATGTTTTATGTGACAGGAGTAAAGTTGCATTTATATCATGAATGCGTCCAGAAGGAATTAAGATTTGATTTGATCTAATACTGAACATAAGAAAAGAAACTCAAACATTATTCATAGCTGGGATTACAAACCAGCACAAAACGGGGCTGTTGTAAAAAAAATCGTCTTAGCAACTGTCGCATTGAAACAGTAATATTGTAAGCATAATAATCTCAATAATATATCGATGGACTTGTTGCAATGTCTTCTTTCATCTCATGCAGCTCTGCAGTTCGTTTTTATGCCAGTTCACAAAACAATTGATGTTATGCTAGATTTAGAGAAAAATTCTCCCAATTATAAACCTCAGTCCAACGAGATGGAATATTCACAGAAATTCACTGAAAGAAAGCTTCATATTTAAAAGCCAGCTAGAATCTCTGCGTAGCTTTAAGTTCACAATCACTTCCTCATCAGCAAGAGACAATCATTGTTTAGCACATTCGCGGATACCCTGAGGGTACAAGTATTAAATATTGATCATAAGACACTGCTCCCATCTTGAATCAACTACATCTTTTGTTATCTTTTGCATCATTCCTTTGATAATTAAACACAGAGATGTAAATATTGTATTCCAAAAAGAATGTGCTGCATTTGTCTATCGCTGCCGTTTTACACAGATTTTTTTGGGATCTAAAATCCCTCAAAACATTGAACTAGCATCTTGATGAATTAAAAATATTTACGATAGCAACTTCAGATTTTCTTTTCAATTCGCAAGTCGATCTTAAGTAGAATTGTTCACATTAGTTAGGAATTGAGAATTTTCCTTTTAAATTCGATTAAGTACATTAAAGCACTGCTTACAATTGAACAGTGTAGAATTGGTTCCTCGTAATTGCACATTGAATACTTAGTTTCAGCAAAGTACATTATCTCTAATCATTTCAAGAAAAACATTTTGCCCATAAAAGACCAAATGCATTTAGTCTATGTATACTGGTGAATGTTTGTGCACTGAACTTCTTTTGCACAATAGAATGTTTCCAAGTAATGTTCATAGTCTGCCATTTTAGACGATAAAAGAAAGAGGTCACTATGCATTAGACTAAGTAAACGATAGTTTGTCCTCTGAGGTGTTGCTAAAAACTTTCGACCAATTGCAATGATCGACAAGCACAAATCAAATCCACTGTTTCATACATGTACACATCTTGTCAAAAGCACGGACAGTGCAAGAATGAAAATGTTCCAATTTGCAATTGATTAGCAGTTGATTTGCGATCAATATCATCTTTCTAGCAACACCCCTTAGTCTGGTACACGTGAATTCCTCGGTCTTCCAAAATGGTGGATAAACGGTGTCATTAGAAATACACGCATCTTATGAACATTCTAAACTGCCTCGCCATTCAGAGACAAATGCAGAGAGTGAAAATGTTTCCTTGTACCGTAAACAATTACGACCAAAAACCAAGTTCTTACACTGAACGTAAGAAACATAGACGGATTTATTATCTATGTACATACTCAAGGAGTAATGATAATTTCTAATTAATTTCCCCTCTATACCCCCACCACCAAATCAACCAAGGAGAAATTCGAAATTTTTCTCAACCCTTCACACAAGTACAAAATCTAAAGTGCTATTATGAGTAGGGAAAATATATTATAGAATATCTGAACACTTTAATAAGGAATCTCATCATATTTATGGGTTAGTTTGTACGGAATGAGGATACATAGAATATATCAAATGTTATAATTTCATATCATGGATTATTCATTAATGTAGCAATAACTTCCAATCTGTCTAAATATAACAGATGAAATTTGACTTGTTAAAGGGAAGGATCACAGATACCAACTGCAGCAAACGCTGGAACAAAACTGCACACAGTCCATGACATAAAGATAATGACATATATTAGTTTGCATTCATTCTTCTTACATCAATTAATGGTCTGTAAAATTTCTTTTCATCCATTTTGCGGTACAGAAAATTTTGCTATGACTACTTTGTCAGATAATGATCTCATCTTTGCACAGAAATAAAAATCATAACTATAATCATATACTCATCATGTACTAGAATGCATTCATCATAGAATTTAAATCTCATGGCACTTTTTATAGTCATTCAACGACGCTATGTATTAGTCCTGCTTACAGTGGTGTATTGTACAAATTGTGACATAAAAATGACAAATCTCATCGACTTTTCGAATCAATTCAGTGGCATTCCATCTTGATTTGTATCTATATACACGCTAAAGACAGACGCAGGTCCGTACCGAACTTCTCAAAATTGTCTTCCTACTTTACCCTCTTTTCATAACACAATCAAAGGCACATGCTGCTAGAGTTGCAAAACAGGAAAAGAAAAGTTTGTTAGAATTTGAAATTTCATAAAACTCAACTCATGACGCTTCAATGAGCAGTAATATTTTTCAAAAATAAGAGAGATACATAAACCAACAACAAACATTTCTATTTTCCATTGTTTCAATATTAACTGAAACAAGAAAGGTCCAATGGAAAACGCAATCATTAAAAAGGAATAACATAAAAGAATAGCAGTGAATTCGATCACACTTCAATAAATAATTTGCAGTTGCGTGAATACCGAATCAAAATTTTAAATATTGCTCAGAGAAATCAAGTTTCGGTATACAAGAAATAAATTTTGAGTATCTTTTTTATAGAAACAAACAAAACACCTCTAGCAACTTGCGTCTTGCTTAAAACTTACTCTATGCATGGGGCACGTCCACACTTCTCCAAGAATCAACAACATGGTTTAAATATAGAAGATGACTAGCGTCATGTTAGACTCTGAAATCCTTTTGAATTTGAAAAGAACGCACCAGAAGTACATTCTAATTTTAACTTGCATCAATAAGCGCAGCAGTCTTCTATATCGTCTCATTTGAAAATGGTCCAACATCGCTTTTTGGTACATCATCGAAAATCAATGTGAACGTGCCCCATATTCTCTCGACAACCAACCGCTTTCACAACGGCTTACGTTCCACATCATATCTGAACATAGTGCTTATACAATATCTCTGTTAATGTTATATACACACATTATAATATAAGCATGCTGGATGATGAAGGTTTGCGACGATATAGTTGCCATGGTAACCATAAGGGAGGACGCTCACAAAATGCTTCGGCTGATAACGTCTCTCCGGGTTCAGTAGGTCCCATTGGACGAAGCTACTCGTATCCCAAGATGCAGTGCTACTTGGTTTCAATGAGATTCTGCTGTGGTCGAAAGAATGATGAAAGAAAATATTAGAAACCAAGAAACATAAACACTAGTATGCATTGCAATGTACATGCAAAAAAATATATGTCAAAAATATCTTGCCTGAAGCTTTCCTAACACAGCAACAAGCAATATATGCAAACTGGTTTCTAAATATTCCAAATATTTTGATTGCTACTACTCACTGTAAGGACTATCACGACCCTATGGTCGCCGACAAGAAACGTGTATGGGCCAGAATCAAGTAAAGACATTACAACTCATTTATAAATCACATATATAAATCATTAGTTGTTATGGTAATGTCCAAGATTTTGGTCTATGACAATATGGATATACCTACATTCAAGAGTGTGAATGCCAATCGTAAAATTAAAATGTTGAAATTCATGACTAAGCAACATTGCAAGAAAGTTTCAATGAATTTCAAATCAGCTGCACATTTTAAGTAGCATTCCGATTAGTTTGCGGTCTGCAATTTTATGAAGGCATTCAACATTGATCCATCTTGGTCAACACGTATCAAATGTAATTTTTAGGGCTTATAATTTCATTGCGATATCCCCTTAGTCCACCTATATAAATACAACCAAATGCATAAGAATATTTAGCACAAATAATATGTAAATAATAAGCTTGGTTAAAAGCTGAGTCATTGGTTACATGCAGTCTTGTAAAAGTTTTCCAAAATGTGATGTATACAGACATAAGTATGTATTGTGAGCTGATAAGAAAATGAAAAAAATTTATCGTAAACAAAACATAACTTGGGAAGGATTAAACATTCCATTTAGCAGCTAGTAGAACGAAGCCAAAGGGACTACAACTTCTGGGAAGTCTTTAATGTTGATGTTAAGCTTTTGTATCTAACTTTTGCATCCTCCCACTTTATAGCCAATTATATTCAATCAAACAGTCTAAAATTATCCTCAGAAATAGATTCCATATATAATTTTTTTTTTCCATTAATTTTTGACAAAAAGCAAAATGATTCAATAGAAGTCTTAGAAAACTTGTGTTCGGAGTTATTGCGAATGAGAATCAACCTGAAATAAAATTGCGTTAAAAATGTTAGGTCCTGATGCTAAAGGTGATAATATTTGTACAGGGCATGTTATAATTCTTTGCATACCTGTTAGCACTATAAAACCCACGACACTGGAATCACAGTGAAATCACTGGGCCATATATATTCTGAGCTTTTATAGTAACAACAGGTACCAAACAATCCTGACTTGTACTGCAAGTGAAATAATAAATATATGAGGATAAATGTTTGATGTGTTAAAATGATGAGGGGGGAGATGATGGGGTATTCTTTTCTGATTTTCATTCCGCATCTTCCGATTAATCTATACTTACCCATCGGCCATCGCATCAGATCTCACTGGTCAGCACAGCGCCTGATTGGACGTCGTTTTCAATCCCAGCATCCTCGGGGGCATGACCGAGCTTGAAGCCGACCTTGACGCCATCCTCCACGACGTCAGCTTCGCCGTTGCCGTTGGCGTGTCCCATCAAACCATCGTCCCCGTTGGTGATCTCTATTTCAGTTTTTCCCATCGGGTGCTCTATAAGCAGCGATGACGACGAGTCGACGACCCCCTTGGGGTCAATAACTAAACTAGATTCTTGGTCCATCTGACCGTTATTGGCGTGCTCTAAAGAGTCTGATTCTGCATGAGAGTTCTCTGATATACTAGGCTCTGGAAGAGCACCGTTATCGGTAGCAACAACTTCATCCATGATTGAGGCCCCAGCGCTGGACACCTCAGGGATTGATTCATCTACTGATTGTTCATTGCTAGCATCATCCGTTGCTATAACAACGCCTGATGCATCACCCATGGCAGGAGTAGGCTCAACAACTTCAGGAGTAGGCTCGACAACTTCTGGAGTAGGCTCGACAACTTCTGGAGTAGGCTCGACAATTTCTGGAGTAGGCTCCTCTTTTTCTACAACATTGGAAATTTCCTCATCCTCCTTAGCGACCAGCACCTGCTCGGATTCCTCGGGTACAAGCTGCCCATCCACGCTGGAACCCTCTTCTTCCGGTGCCGAGACCGCATCACCAACACCACCATCGGTCTCATCATTATCATCATCACCCCCTTTGTTAGCAAGATGAGTGTTATCTTGTGATATAGGGTTAATAAGACCATCACCCCCGTTACCACCACCATCACCATCACCCGTGAGATCGCCTGCTTCCTCCTCCTCGCTACCCGGCGCGTCGGAGACCGCATCCGATCCCTTCCTCTCGCCCGCATCTAAAGAATCATCAGCACTATCCTCATCACCTGATGCCGGGTTGCTGCCGATGTTGCGCTGGCCGGATAGGAGGTTGCGGTATTTGTCGTTGAGGAGCATTGCAGAGGAGTTGATCCCGTTGGTCTTGCCGTTGGAGTCGGTGCTCTTCTCGCTGTCTGGAGAACCNAAAGGATGTAAAATTTAGATTACTATATCAATAGAGACACATGTTAGACATGTCACACTCTTCACAACGCAATGGTACATTGTCAAAACTTGTTAAAAAGATGAAGCCTAATATGACAGGATTATTGATATATTCCTAGATCTCTTGTCCAGCTTTTCATAATCCAGACTTTCACTATCATGGGCCTGTAACATAAAAGATGCAATTAAACTTTTGATAAATATTAATCGTAAGTCTATGGCAAAAAGTGTACAATGGAGATACGATAGATTTTGAATTTATTGTATCTCTTTTATGTTACAGGCCCCATATCTTATAATGAAATAAATATTTACAGTGAATAGAGGGATTTCAAAAAGGGCTATATTGGAACTTTGATATGCTTGTCAGAAATTTTATGCTGATATGAAAAGTTAATATAGAATGGTTTGTGAGAACATAGATATTGGGGCTTAAATAATATTGAATATAAGCTTAAACTGCTCAACTTGCTTTCATTTTCTGTCTGCATGTGGTTAACAAGTTTAACCACAGGCAGTGCATGTGATGTAACAGCTGTAATTAAATTTCAGTTTCCAGTGAATCATCTGGTAGTCTTGGCAATGATTTTGTTCTGGGTTAACAGGGGAATTCCCAGTTGGCTTTACCACATTGGCTAAACTAGATTGAAACTTATATCCTGTTTTTGAGCCTGCTAATCAAGCATATTGCATTTTATGTCACTCTATTTCCAAGGATTTTTTTTTATAGGGCATTTTCAGTGATGTCCTTTGTACACCATGTTGGAGGGTAAATGATGGGATGATGTGCATTAGGCAATGAACATCCATAATTTCCAGAAACAATTTCTAGTGATGTTATATTATAGGGTAAACACTATGCACTCCGTGCATCAGCCTTTAATGGTTTGTCTTTGAATCGTCCTCCAAATTGGCTGACCGTGACACCATGCAAAATATTAATTAATGTTAATAATAATCATAATCTTAATATTGTTAAAGCGCCCTATGCAATGCTTCTTATTTATTCTTATAACGTAAGAATGCTTCATTGTTAGCACTTACTTGAAGAATGCCTTTAGGTCCTCTGTGGTTAGATCCAAAAAGTGAATTAACCAACATTGTCTGATTTTTCTTTTCTCTCCTGTTCCCAATTCCTCCCCCTCCCAATGCCTCCCGCAACAATATTTCCTCCCATCATCTTTCCCTCTTGCACTTTCTCTCTTCTCTCTCCCTTCTTTATTTCCTTCCCTCCATTTCTCCTCCCTTCCTTTCCTTCTACCCCTTACCTCCCACTTAAAACCTCTCCCCACCTCCCACTTAAAACCTCTCCCCACCTCCCCCTTCCCATGCCCCCTTCCAACATACCCCTTCCTCTCTACCCTCTCACCTCTCTCTTTTATTCTCCCTCTCTTCCTCGATCCCTCTCTCTCTATCCCTCCTCCCTCTCTCTTTCTCTCTCCCCTCTCTCGCTCTCCCTCCATTCCCCTCTCTGTTCATTCCTCCCTCCCTACAGAGATGCAGAAGGCCTGCGTACGTTCTACTACCTAGTCCAGGATCTCAAATGCCTCGTCTTCTCTCTCATTGGATTACACTTCAAGATCAAACCCATCTAACAAAGACATTCCAGGAATCGCTTATTCCGTTAAGAGGACACTCTTTTTGTATCTTGTAATATAGGGTTGAACTAGGATTTCTAAGTTTGTAGCGTTAGCAGAATGGATATTCAGAGGAGTTCTTTATTCGCATCACAGCCAAATTTTCATCGGTCAGCAAGTTTTTTTCTTTTAAAATTAGGATCTACGACATACAAAGGATTGCAGCATTGAGAGATGGAGACTTCAGGAAATGGTTGTGTCAAACAGAGGTGTTATTTCTGGATCTTTTATTGAAAGCGAAGAATTGAAAGCTCATGTGACATAATTTACCAACAATTTTCATGCCAGTTTTCTGCTTTGAGGATTAGCCGAGATCATCTTTGTTGATTAGACAACAGCGTTATCTAATACAGTATAGCAAAATCTGGAGTTTGTTTCTTGCTGCCTGTCGCATTCAGTTACCATGCAACAATAAGCGATGGTGCTTTTCATCCATTCAAAACCAACAATTTCATTTGATTAGTCAGTGCTGACTAATTGTCGCTGGTGACAAGCTTCATGAAATTTTTGCAAACCTTTTTTTTTGTTTAAAATTCAGTATTTTTCACACAAATAAGTGATGCTCTAATTCACCTAATAAGAACAGCCTCAACCACAATATCTACAGTTATAGTTATTCCTGCGATTTTAGACTCGCGTCAAGTAAAATTTTTGTACTTTAGAGCTCCCCAAAAAGAAAGTATTTTTTGCAGAAAAAATTCTGCATTTGCTGTAGTTGGTTACAGAACATTATTATAGTTCATCTGTATTGGTTGTAAACTTTTAATGCTGTACACTTTTGCTCGTGAAATAAGAAATTGACCTAAAAATTTCCTGCTAACTCTTTCAGCGTTTGTCAGCGATGTTATGTTTCAGCCTTAATGATGTTAACCTCCAATGTTTACTGCCTGTTTGATAATCACGACTGTCAAATGGCGGTTATTTAGGGGCAAATTAGCAACTTCTTTGGGGAAAATTGATATATGACAAAGACTGTGTTGAACCGTTATATTTCAATCATGAACATTTCCCAATATGTTTTTTAATAAAATACTCTGTGCGTATATCAGTTAATAGTTTTGCAAAAATGTATTTCTTGATACCAAATTACCGGGCTCACAAACATGCTGAAATGTTTTGGCTTTTACAAGGGTAAATTGTTTTTATAGATTGGTATCAAACTTGGGCAGTGTTTCACCAAATTGTTCTTAAAGTTACAAACGTTTATAAGAAAGGCTGGAGCATGTGAACGAATGTAATATGCGTAAGATTCTTGATCAATCAGCACAAGAACTGATACCAATCATTCAAAGTCGTTCTTATAATCATTTGTAACTTGATGAAACACATTGCCCTGATTATATGCTTTTTGTATGTTAATCAAAAGTGTGGTTAAAGGCATAGTAATATTTGTACATTTGTTCACAATATTTGAGTATGCCAAATTCAAGAATTACAGTGACTTGCAAACTCATAAATTTGTATTCCAGTCTTGTTGTTGTTGTTGTTGTTGTTCCCCATGGAAATGATTGATACAGTGAAAACTCATTAAAGCAAGGTGCTTTGATGTTGTTATTAACTTCGTTGTTGTGTTCGCAAACACAATAGAAATTGTGAGAAAATGATTGCACAATAAAATCTCTGAGATTTTGAAATATTCTTAGTTAGGTAAGATTCGTTTGAGATATGCAAGATTCTGGTACTTGGTTAAATTTTTGGTCCTATCTTCTTCTTTTCGAACACTTTCCACCACAAATTCAAGAAACTATTCAAAAGAAAGGGAGAAAGAGAAAGAGATGTAGTGCGAGGGTGATGAATGAGGAATTGTCAAGGAGAGCGGAAAGAGAAGAGATTTATAAGTGGAGATTGATGGTTCAAACTATCCTTGCTAACAGTCGGTATATAATGTAGATAATGTAGAAAGATGTTCATCAGTCAGGGATTAGATTACAGTCAACTTTGAATAAGTAGAATCTGTCGAGACCAAAGAAATTGCTTCGACTTGAAGAATGTTTGACTTAATTTGATCACTTCAATCAACCATTTGGTACGCAGCTAGTTCTGTGTTTTAATTACCCAATCACTCTGGTCGTACAGAGGTGATGACAATGATCTGGAACCAAAAGGTTCTAGGTTCAAATCCGGCATAGGTGCCTGTGATAGTCTTTCACAGCAACAGGAAATTTAAACAGCAATACCTAAGTACCAAATGGAGGAAGCCCCAATAATTCATACATGTATTTATATATGGTCTACAGTCGCCTCTGCCCAAGTCGAAAAATTCCTCAAGTCGGTGTGTTTGAAAAAATGATGTGAAAACTGTCACTTTTCGGTCTTATAA
>BQKZ01010874.1:0-33028 GCA_036244855.1 Temnopleurus reevesii | reverse complement strand
GTCACAGTGAATGATTATGCCTAAACGGTCTACACAGAGTAAAGTCGAACCTTGTTATGACGCGGTCCTTGGGACCAGAGAAATTACCTCTTTATTTTGAGTATATATCAGTATATATCAGTGTTATATCAGGGCCAAAATACAATAGAATAGAAAGAGATGGGACCAGGAAAACTAACTTGTTATAACGAGATTTTGTTATATCAGTGCTCTTTATACTGAGTTTTGACTGTATTGAAAAGTATTTTTTATTACAGCAGAAACTTGGTTTAAAGAGATTTGATATATTGAAATATCTGTTATAAAGAGGTAAAGAATTGGGTCCCAGCTCTTTATAACTTTTTTCACACTGCTATAAAGAGATTCCTGCTATAACATGGTAATTTTGATGGTCACAAGCACCTCGTCATACTGAGTTTCCACTGTAGTAGATTCATATTGAAAAGTATTTTTTATTACAGCAGAAACTTGGTTTAAAGAGATTTGATATATTGAAATATCTGTTATAAAGAGGTAAAGAATTGGGTCCCAGCTCTTTATAACTTTTTTCACACTGCTATAAAGAGATTCCTGCTATAACATGGTAATTTTGATGGTCACAAGCACCTCGTCATACTGAGTTTCCACTGTAGTAGATTCATATTGAAAAGTATTTTTTATTACAGCAGAAACACGGTATAAAGAGAGCTGATGCAACAAAATTCCTGATATAAAGAGGAAAAATTCTGGTCCCAGCCATATGGGACCAGATAAAGTTGCTTTAAAAAGATAATGCTATAGCAAGGTATTTTTGATGGTCCCAAGAACCTTGTTATACCAAGTTTCCACTGTATTTCGATTTGGATTAAGTGCCTAAGTACAGTCAATCATACCTGTCCGAACAGTTACCTGTTCTAAAGTATATATACCTTGTTTAAAGTGGCCACTGAAATTGGTTCTCTCCTGATAAAGATGTGTTTTCGAGACTCTTTCTATAGAGGTCACCTTTCTACGGTAGCCACTTTTGCCATTTCCCTTGGGTGGCTACTGTCGGCAGGTTTGACTGTATTTAAAACAGTTTCATCACAAAATTGATAATGAGAATTACATGGTCCCAAGGACCTTATTATACTGATTTTCCACTGCTTCCACAATGATTATGGCAAAAACTTCAAAGTTTTCGGACTGTTGCCACACTTTTTGTGGTCATTTAAAAGGTGAATTTGATTTAATGTTGAATCCTTTTTTTCAAATGATTTAAGGTAACTTGAGCCTCCTGGGACCACAAAAATACAGGGATTCTCGATTTAGAAGATGTAAATTAACACAAATATGATTTGTTAAAAAAATAGACTTATGCAATTATGTCTTGAGACAAGTTAAACTTACAAAATGTATGCAGAGTTAATTGTGTAAGATATCTCGTAATTTGATTTGTGATGAACTCTATATACTTTTGGTATATGTTTATCAAACACCAGAGCAGAATTCAATTTATTGGACAAAGATACTGGTGCTAATAGTTTTAGAGAATGAAAGGTAAATATATAAAGCCTTAAGGATACTCAACTCAGGAATTTGTAAAATAATAATTATCGTGGTTACATGATCAGTTTTAGTACCAGATGCGTCAAACTTTAGGGCTTCTTGCATCATGTTACAAAGTGCATTTCAAAACCAAGTCAAAATTAGTAGACATCCATGTTTATGTAGCTATTTCAGGGATTATAGTGGAGATGCCAATTGTTCAGAATTTGCATGAGGTCAAAAAAATTAAAATGTGAATAATGCAACTGCTGAGTAAAAGTGAGAGCGAACATGACAACAATAGCAATCAATATTCACAAGCATTCATTTGTGATGAAAGTCTTGACTTTGTTTGAAAATACACTCCTTTTCTTGTTCTTGAATAGTTGACATCTCTGTTATTGGTTTTGATGCATTAGTATTGTGTTGTATGATAGTTCAGAAAACCACTGATAATATGCCTGATGCAATAGATATGGACATTAGTTTCTGATTCTCTCCTTAAAAAAGGAAAGATATGATTAACTATACTAACGTTCTACGTTTGCACATCGTGAGACAACTGATCAACTTTCTTCAATTATTCTTCACCACGATGAACCTCTTTCAAACCATAAAGTTTTTTTTTGTTTGCTTGCATTTTCATTAGAAGAATTTTACAATATTTTGACAAGTATGCAGAGACCCAATTAACAACAATAATGATTTGTTATACAGAAGTTTTATAAGTGCAATGAAAGGCGAGTTGTTCGATTCGCCAAGCCGCCTTCTATAGGACGAGAAGTTGAACAACTCGCCTTTGCGCTGTACGTATAAGCCACCATATTTTTCCAATTCATCAACCTTCATCAGCCTCAATTCAGAATGGAGTGAGGGATTTTTTAAAGCTGATTTCTGATAAATAAATTTATGCCAACTGGTCTGAAATATGCAGGTGTATTTCCATATTCGAGCCTTTCATTACAAGTGAATGGATGAGAGCATGGTTGCTGGTCATGTTTGCTCTCACTTTTGTTTAGCTTATTCACTTTTGAATCTTGACCTTGATACATATTGTACAAGCCGAAAATTTGGTTATTCGCGAATTTGGCGACCACAAATTCCCGAAATTGTACAGTAATCATTCAACACATGAAAGTAGCAACTTGCTATCATGTGAAAAGGTCCAAAATTAAGTGAACTCGCTAAAATTTAAAAATATGTTAAAATATCCACTTTTACAGTATTTCCGATTGGTTGGCATCTCTGTTAATGATATAGATTAGAACAAGATTAACTGACTTTAATTATTTCATAACAATTGACAGCAATAACAAAGGCGGAAATTATTACAGTTTGCTGTGATAAAGATCTTGTGTCATTCTCAAAAAGGAATACATGTATTTCGCCAACAAATGTNGATCCCGAGTAGCGAACAAGCAAGCAGAATAAAACCCCCCCCCCCCCAAAAAAAAAAAAAATATTGTCATCTTCAACAACTTTTGGCCCTTTTTAATTGAAACTCGGACCTTCTAACTCTAAACCGAGGGACCAAAGCCCATAGCCCCTCCCCCATCCGCCTACGGTTAGCACCAGAAGTTAAAAAAAAAAGACATTTCCTTTATTTTCCGTTATCATTATTTTTTGAGAGGTCTATTTATTTTCTGTTTTTGTTTACTCACTCGATAATACCGTAGCAAAAATCTTTGACCTTCGCTTTCTTTTTACAGGAACATAAATTAAAGGTAATTTTACCAAATTCTGCTATTTATTCATGAACTGTCGTACAATTTATTAAAATACAATTCTTGGCAATATGTATCACTATAAATATTGATCTTGTATGCTCCTTTAGTTAGTGATATTTAAGCGACTACTTCCTGTCTCAATTTACTTCAGTCCCATGCCTATGTATTTGTGCAGTGTCTTAATTTGATTTAGTTTAGGTGACCTGTTTCCGCCCATTTTTCTTCTTTTATTTTGGTAAAATCATAACAACGGTATATTTCTAGGATTTGTGATCCTATCTGGATCTTGAGAATGTCTGAAGTTTGTGTAAACCATCGATAAACATTACATTTTGTACTTTGAAAATGTATGTCCCCAAAGTTGAAAGTGAGACCGAGTCTGAGATTTATTTTTTCTCACATTTCTGTTTATCAGAAGATTAGGACCGGCCTAAATGATTTCGAATAGGGGTTGTGGCTAGAAAGTTTAACCCGAAATTTGCAAGTTGCGGCCGTCTTGTGAAGTAAGCCACCTGTCCAATCCCGCGTATGTCTTTTTTTGGTGTACAAAGTCTATGGTGATTCAAGGAGTCCACCGCACCGCCGCTGACGAAATGTAGCTATGGATAGCTCCCTGGAATAGTTTTTGACATTTTTTGACATTGTCACTACTCCAGAGAGCTATGGAGTTGATTCCATACCGTGCGTGTAGCACTGCGTTTTCGGATTTTAAATCTCCCAAAATTTCTACTTTTAACTTTAAATTTGTTCATTTTATACCCCTTGGAACTTGCTTAGCATTACGTTACTCCCTTCCCACCACAAATCATAATGATTGGGACTTACCTGTGTTGGAAATATCCAATTTTGTCCTCTTTTCCTCTTGCACAGCAGACAGTCTAGTATGAAACTAAATGACTTCCATTGTAAACATTAGGCTCGGGTCAAAAGGTCACTGTGGTGGAGTTTCTTGGCCACTTTGCAACCCAGAAATCAGAATTTCTGACCGGTATCATACGTGCAAGTACATTCGCAATCGTCCGCGGGCGAGGCCAAAGAGCGTAGCGAAGAGGGCTCACTCAAAGAATAACACACGCAAAAAGCTGTCGTACGCAGAGACCATAGCGCTTCCATTTCGGAGTGTGTGTTATTCTTTGAGCATGTTTTTACATTGTATATTCTATAATTGTATCTGATTTTTTTGTGATTGATAATGGAAATAAAGTCGAACTGAACTGAACTGTACTGAATTTTTTTTTTAAAAATTTCTTTTGCACTGGGTTTCATTCTAGCAGGTATGGAAGTTTTGCTGGCCTTCAATTGACTGTTATTTTTATTTTGTTTCTTTAGGTCATCAGAATGATAAAAACTGGATTAAATGGACCAAGACAAGACAAGTATACATCTTTGTATATGGTAGAATCTCTGACACAGATCAGGTAAGAATGATCTTTAATAACAAGTTGATGCATTCAAATTGGCTTATTGATTGAAAGGGAATAGAAATGTTTTTGTCTTAGATTTGTTCACTTGAATATTGTGTATTGGGATTTAAGATTTCTTTCCTAAGCAATTTTGAATCAGGTATAAACCAGCGAAGAACGAAAATCATTCAAAATTCAGTATATTTTCCATTTGAATCTCCATTTTTTTCCAGAATAACAGATTTTTTTTTTCAAGACACACTAATGATTATTATACTTTGCCTTAATCTATGGCCTCTTATTAAATTTTGATATATTTCAATAACACAGTAAAATTTCTCATACTTGTTATTTGGTAATTTAAAAAGATTTATCAGGTGCCCTTTACGATGATAAGCAAACTTTATATGTAAGAACAACCCCAAGAACTTTTCATTTGAGTGTCCAATATTACCACAATTTTCATCTTAATTTTTTTGTCGTTGTCATTTCTTTGCAGATGCCCTATGAGAAAAAAATGATGTTCATCTGTAACAAGCATTAAGAATCACCCAACTTCTAGAATGGACGGGGAATTCCATGAGTCTTCTGCCATGGGGCATGACATCTTGGGCCTGTCCTCCGGCCTGGACAGCGTCTCCAACCTCCTTGAACTTGACTTGGGCCACGAAAGCCTCTTCTCCTCGGGGCTAGGAATCGACGATGTCCTCTTTGATGACAGCCTGATCGACTACAACATCGTCGAAGTTGGCAAGTCCGGGCTGGAAGACGATTTAGATCTTTCGTTTTTGGATGGCTTAATCCCGCTTGCACCCCCGCCTCCGAGGCTCCCTGATACCTTTGGAGACCAGAGCACAACTTCGACAGATTTCTCCAACTTTGATACGGATGATCAGTTACCAGATAAACTTCCGGATCATGCACCAAGTTTCCTGAATGATGAAATTGCCTCTAGAAGTCCACCTCATCTGTCGTCTTTTAGAGATTTAGGGCCACTGTCAAGAGGGAGTCTTGGAAAAGATGACGTTGGGTTAAGGGGTGGAAAATTCAATCCTATCGCAGTCTCTGATAATACAACAAGCCTTTTGGATGATGCCTTGATGTTAGCGAACCTAAGCTCTACCTCTGAAGCAACTTTGAAAAATAAAGAAATGCCATCAAATACAAACAATGAAAGTGTATCAAATATAAGACTGCCCGGAAATTCAACCAGTTTAGAGAATGATAGCATGGTTTTGGCAGACCTAAATTCCAGCATAAGAGCATCTACGAAAAATGTTGGAATTCACTCTGCACATGATGAATGTATATCCTACATTGGAGTATCTGAAAAGACAACAAATTTGATAAAGGATGCCATGGTTTTAGCAAACATCAGTAACGCTGATTTGCAATATGAATCCGTGAAAAATGTTGACATGCCGTCTCATTTTGACGATGGAAGTGTAACCCCGATGACTGTTTCAGAAACTTCTGCAAATTTCCTTATTGATACATTTAATTCCAAAAGAAATGATGCACTATCATTTAATGGTGCTGAGACCCACCAAAAAGATGGCATCATTGAAACAACAGATTTGCAGACGGATAACACTGTATTAGCAAGCTTGAGTACTGTACCATTAGGGTCTTTGAAAACCTTTGCGTCGGCTACCAGAGGTCTAAGAAAAGGTGATTCTCATTTTGAGAATGGAGTATTAACTGTTATTGAAGCTTCAGGCAATGTTTCACACTTACGGAATGATAGCCTGATCTCCCCAAATGTTGATGCAAGTCAATTTGTGCCTTTGGAGAGAGTTAATGAACGGATGGATGCTCCATTCAGTTTGTCTGTACTTAGAGAGAATTCTGAAGAGAAAGGGAAAGCTCGTGATACTATGGAGAAACTAGCTGATGCAGTGGCATCGGCGGCAGTAAGTCGGAAGAAGAGTAGTAATGCCAAGAAAGCTAAGAATGAAAAGAAATCGGACAAACCTAAAAATTCAAAGAAAGCTAAGAAAGCTAAGAAAATGAAGAAAGCAAAATCAAGAAAATGGAAATCGAAAGGTGTGACTTTGTTGGAAGAAGAAGGACCAAAGCATTATAAGTGCAATACGTGTGGTGCTGTGTACAAATCCCATGAACTCTGCGTTAATCACGTTTTGAATAAACACAAGACACCGATGATCATCAACCATAGACTTGGCAGAAATCTTTCCAAAAGTACGGCGGACTTCCAAATGAAACGTCAGTTCGGAACTAGACATACGAAGTCCCATTCTAATCGGCAAAAGGCTAGAATACGAAGGAACCTGACAATATCAGCCACAACGTGTACAAGCTCTGAAACGGATATTGATTCCCGGATCTATCATTCGTCAAAGATTACTGATAGAAGTACCTGGAAAAGTGGCCTCATGCAATCCCGAAGGACTCCAGCTAAAGTCAAAAGCAAATTCAAAAGGAATTATAATAGAACAAGTTCGAAAACCAAATTTCAAGCAAAGACCCAGACAATTGTTTCACCACTGTGTCAACAACTATCAGGTTACAGCCAAACCAAGAGAGCTAGACCTAAAGGAAAGGATTTTCAAAGCGCTCTTTCTGCTCCTGCCAGATCTAAAAATGATTCACCCAAACGTGCTGATTGTAGCAGTGAGAAAGTAGAATACCATCAAGGAGCAGCGTCAATGGATAACAATGGAATGTCGTTCGATGCCGGCCCTAAAATACTTATTGTGAATGCTTCATCCAGTAAAGAGAAAAAGCCAGAGACTCTAATTGTTGATGCAAGAAATTATAACAAGAATATACTTCCACTACAACCTCAGCATGATAAAAACACAGGAACAATTTATCTTGGAAGTGATCCGAAAGAGTGCAATAAAATGTCAATCGGGAGAGTAAGTAAAGGAGTTCAATCTTCCATGAACAAAGATGCAGAAACAGCTCATCTGTCGGGTACTCAGATTGAAAAGAAACTGGGTTCTACATACAGCAGATCAACACAAAGGGAAAGAACCAGAAGCCATCTGGTCGGCAAATGCGTTGATCATTCGAATAGAAACACTTCCCTGACTGCTCTACCAGTAGTCAACCACAGCAACATGCCCTTGGAAACAGTAGATGATTGTGAAAGTGACGCAGCACAATGCAATGGAACCTCATTTGAAGTGGATGACGGTGAGATTTGCTCCAATAGAAAAGAAAAAGGAATTGGCGTTCCATCTGAAATGCAACACAAGGAGAGCTTAAATTCAGATACTACAGACAACAATGGCTCAGCACAATTTGAGAAAGAAGGTATTGTCCATTCCAGGATGGACAACTCCCCCATTAATCTTCCAACAAACACACAGTGTGGTAGAAACCAAAGAACATTGGTTGAATGTGAAGGAAGGAAAGCACAGTATCAAAGAATATCAAAGGATTTGGAAATCGAAGGCGAAATTGATTGCAGAACAAATGAATCTACTATGCAATCTCAATTAAATACCCAACATGGAAACCTTGACGCAAAACCCAAGGCAAAAAACAGTTCAGCAAGATGTAAAAAAGCAAAATTAGATGTGAAGAAGAAGAATCCAGCTGTTGTTAGTAGGGACAGTGTTCAGGCTGCTGCTTCACCTAGAAGACAAACGAAAATCAACTTGAGCAAAGCAGGAGTAAAGAGAAGACAATGCCATAGAATTTCATTCAAGCCAGAAAGCAAATGTATTGTTGTTTCAATGATGAAAGATTCCCAAATTGGTCTTCCAACAAATACCAAACAAAGTAGGAACTTTGAAGCAAAAAGTGACGTAGTGCAATACCAAAGGAAGTCAAGTAGACAGAGAACGGGATGTGCTACTGGTTCAAAGAGAAACATTTCCCAGAGTTTGCTTCCAGAAAACATGAAACGTAGACAGAATGTAGAAACCACAGGTAATGGCGGGGATGACTTTGCCTTGTGTCATAGAATATCCTTCAGACCTGAAAGCAAATGTGTTGTAGTTTCTATGAAAAAGGATTCAAATGTCTCACTTCCACCCAAAACTCTATATGAAACGAAATGGAAAGCAGATTCTACAAGGAAAAAGTGCCAACAACAATCACAAAGAAATTCAAGTGCAGTAAGAAGTAAATCTGTTACTGGCACAAAGAGGAAGCGTTCCCAAGGAACGTTGACAAGTAGGAAAAGCAATTCTGTGTCTGGTTCGCTAAACGCAGATGCCCAACCCATTCGTCCATGTGACAATGAAAGGAAAACGAGTGTAGAAACAACGAATGATTGTGAAAGTGACCTTTCAAACTACCATTGGCTATCTTTCAGACCAGACAGTGATGAAATCATTTCTATGAGAGGAGGTTCCAGAATGACTAATCCAGTCAACAAGCAGCAAGAAAAGATATTTACAAATGCAACGGATGAAAGCGATCCTCAACAACACCAGCAAAAGTCAAACAGTCCGGAAAGCAACCTTGTCGTTGGTTCAAAAAGGAAATGAACTACTAGCCCAGGATCTAATGAAAAAGTGGTAATTGAGACCACCTCATCCAGCAAGGAAGAAAAGCCACATTCTCAGTTGATAGAATCAGAAGACCTTGCATCTGATGCTCTTGGAGGTGAGGCATTAGATGATCCGATTGATACAAACTTGGATGAAGTCACCAAGAAGTCTGTTCAACCTGCTGCCAACAAAGTAAGAGTTTTATCTCACCAAGAGGAAAAGGACTGCGGTGTGAGTGATAGCAAAACACTTCCAATGACTTCAGCCAGCAATGTGGCATCCGAAGCTAATACAAAAATGGACACTTCCAGTGCTGGAGTTAGGCGCTTATTGAATGCAGAAACCTCATGTCATGTTTATATGGACCATCTCAAGTTTGATGCTGAAAAGAAGTCTGAGACAACTTCAGCTGTGAAACAAAGATGTGCATTGCAAACAGAGAAAGGAATCAATGGCAGCAGATCTGAAGGGATGGAACCTTCGGGAGCATTATCCCAAATCAACCCAGCTCATCGCACATTGGACGCCCAGAAGGAATCCTCGACAATCTCAGCAATGAACAAATTTGAAGCTCAGACAGAGAAGGGAGAAGGTGGTGGAAAACTTAAAGTATCTGCAAACTTGAAATTTTCATCCAAAGTTGATTCTGAACACCTCAAATTGGATGCTCAAAACAAGCCTCTATTCATCTCGACGCATAACAGAAGCTGTGTAAGGCAAACAGAAAAGAAAGATGATAGGACAAAAGAAACTACAAAGATGTCATCTTTGTCTCACTGTGATCTTGATCAACATAGAGGGGATACTCTGTGTAAATCTGTGCAAACATCAGACAAGAAATCAAGTTGTGTTATAGAGGAGAGAATGGATACAACTAACCAATCCCTAGCTTACAATAAAAATGATGTAAAACAGTGGGAGAATGGTGAATGCGTTGCTGAAGATGCTTCAATAACCGAACGGGCATGTACCAACAAAACAAATGCATTTAGTAGAACAGAAGAGACCAGAAATCTGAGAAATTCTACCAAAATAAATCTTGACCTTCGCAGAGACGACATTAAACTACAGAAGCTAGCAGAAGAGGCTAAGAAGAAGGAGGTTCCTAAAAATATAACTAGATTAGACTGTTTAGGAAGAAGGATGGGAAGGGGCAGACCTAAAGGGTCAAAAAATCGGAAAGGTCGCAAAGAGGTGTTACAGAAGAAAACCAAAGAAGTTGCAGGTGGTAGTCAACGGATTGTAATGCATCTAGACCCAAAGCAGCTTACGATAGTCATTTGTCCAATGTGCAAGAAAGCATTCACTACATACTCTGCCTACTCCATTCATGTAACAGAAGTCCACAAGCTTTCATTGAAAGAATTGCCAGGGAAGATCAAACAGGTCCTCGTGCAAAGGACGCCAAGGTTCTGTTCAAAGAGCATCGCTGTTCCAAGTCGCAGTATGCCTCCAGGAGATACAGGTTCAGCAACTGGCTCCATGCAGCAGAAGCAACTTGGAGGAAGTATTTCTTCGTCTCGGCACCTGCTGGACCAGAGTCTGCAGGATGCTTCCGAACCATTTGCAAGTGAAATTGCTCCTTTGACAAGGTCATTAACCAAAGACAGTAACGAAGGAATATTGTCAAAAAATTCTCCAAAAGATCTTTTCAAGACGATGGATATTATCGCTGCTGCTTTGGCCAGGGCATCTCCAGAAGAGTTTCATAAAGGAACTGTTTTATCGGGATCACTAAAGACAGATAAATTAGGTCCTGAAGGTCTAGAAAGTGATCAACCTTCAAAGGACAATCTTGAGATCAGAAAAGAAGATGCAACATGTGATATTCCTCCTGATGGAAAAACAAATGATTGTTATGGTAACTCTAAAAGGACGGGGGACAAAATAGGTGCTTCAGATTTTGAAGTTGTAACAGAATCCCAATTGGCTTTGGATGATCATCCACCCAGTGAAAAAGAGTCAGGACAGTCAGACAAAGACCAGTCTTTCACCATGTTAGAGTCAAAATCAGCGGGAACCAAAGTTACAGAAAATGAGGAGTCCTTCCTTCTCCATCCCGAGGAGCATGACCAACTGAGTAGGAGCGAGCCAGATACCATGATGGTTTCAACAACACCAGTAACCATCGAAACAGAAACTAGGCCATCTCTGATGTGCACTAGCTGCGGTATGGTCTTTGAGAATCCTACCATCCTTGATGAAGATCACCAGTTCGGTTCAGTTCCTGGACAGTTGGTATGTCAATGGACAGCTCCTGAAAAAGCACCACCTGTCGTTGAAGAACCTACATTCAGCTCCTACCTCTGCTCAACCTGTGGTGCCTACATGTCTTCTGCTGAAGAAGCAAGTAGCCATTCTGGAATCTGTGTTGTGGCCTTTGAGGACTCATCAAGACTGGATGTTGATCAGCATCTCCTGTCCGAGCCAAGAGAGGTGGTGTCCCATTGGAAAGGTCAAGAGAAAATGCTTCCAGAAGGATCTTGCCTCTGCCCGATGTGTGGGAGAAGCCTTCCTTCTCCTACAGCCTGTGACAGCCATTCCTGCAGGGCTGCAAGGTCTTTTGGTGTACTTCCTGGGAGTCGTCTATCTCCGCTCAGCAAGCCTAGGACAGGCATCGGTGACTGTGGATTGTTAGAAACCAGACCAACAATCAAAGAATTTTAAGGTAAGCCAAATCTCATGGAAGTGCTAAAATCTGTTCAAATTGGGAGAAATTCTACCCAGAAGAGGTAAATAACACATTTTTTATATTACTTGTTCCACAAAATCCCATAGACTTAGGCAATTATCTGATGTAAACAAGTGCGACTTGAATGTACCACTCTCCCAATTGGTGCAATGTCAGGCTCAGACAAGATATCGGTGATGTTTATTTGTTTGATAAAACAAAATCTATATTTGGGTAATTCCACACAGTGTTATTATCCATTGATTAAGCTAGCAACAGCAGATTTGTCTATGCATGTAACCCCCCCCCCCCCAATTGAATTCCTTGAAATTCAACAGAAATAGATGGTATTCGTTACATGCTTTTAAATTTCAAGGAGTTTTATCAAAAGGTCGTCACGAAAGACATTGCTGTTCATTTAATGGACAGGAATGTGTGGAATTGCCCTCTTCCAGATCTATTTACTGAGCCTGACATACAATACCATCTGCTCTTTTTTATTTTTCTTCACATAATTGTCTCAAATGCCTGTTTTCTGAAACTCATCAAAATCTTCTGAAGATGAGAAAGATGAGAAAATGCTTATGAAAACGTCAAGAGTGGGTACAGGTGCTTTTCAGGACTACAATATATATTGAATTTCATGAATAATATATTTTTACAGCCCCAACCTCACTATAAAACCATTGATATAACAATTTTTTTTACAACGATGTAATTTTCTTCAGACCTAGTACATAATTATACATGGTATACATGCAACAGTCACTTTTTTAAAGGCATTACTTTGATATTTTTATTTGAAGGCCACTGTTTTAATGTACTGTACAGAAATGATGACTGGTTATGATTTGAATTCTTGTTTTTTTCAGGTGAGCTGGATGAAACTGCTATTCAGTACTGTTATGGGCCGCGTGGAAAGACAATGGAGATGGTGCTATGAAACCAAAGAAGAATTACAGGATTTTAAATCTAGAACTCAGGAAGTGATCATCAGAGTGAATGATTAGGTTTAAACATTTTACGCAGGGTACTACGTTTATATTGAAAAGGTTTTTTGTGACAACTCCCCCTTAGAAAATGCTTTAATTTTTTTTTTTCAGGTGAGATGATGATGCTGCTATTCAGTACTGTTATGGGCCGCGTGGAAAGACAATGGAGATGGTGCTATGAAATCAAAGAAGAATTACAGGAGTTTGGAACTGGAACTCCGGAATTGATGGTCACAGTGAATGATTATGCCTAAACGGTCTACATAGAGTAAAGTCGAACCGTGTTATGACGAGGTCCTTGGGACCAGAGAAATTACCTCTTTATATTGAGACCTTGTTATATCAGGGCCAAAATACAATAGAATACAAAGAGATGGGACTCGGAAAACTACCTTGTTTTAACGAGATCTCCTTATATCAGTGCTCTTTATAACAAGGTTTGACTGTATTGAAAAGTTTTTCTAGTACAGATGAAACTTAGTATAAAGAGATCGGATAGAACAAAATTTCTAATATGAAGAGGTAAAAAATTAGGCCAGAGTTCTTTATAACTTACTGCTTTTAAACTTTGCTACAAAGAGCTGCTGTAACAAGATATTTTGATGGTCCCAAGCACCTCGTTATACTGAGTTTCCACTGTAATAGATTAATATTGAAAAGTATTTTTTACTGCAGTGGAAACTCAATATAAAAAGATCTGATATAACAAAATTCCTGATATAAATCTGGTCCCGCCTCAAAGGGACCAGGGGCCTGTAACATAAAGGAGATACGATAAGTTGAAAATTAATTGCATCTTTATGGTACACATTTTGCCACAGACTTACGATTAATATTCATCGTAAGTTTTATTGCATCTTATATGTTACAGGCCCCAGATGATGTTGTGACAACGAGATTACTGCTATAACAAGGTATTTTGATGGTCCCAAGAACCTCATTATACTGAGTTTCCACTGTATTTCAATTTGGATCAAGTGCCTAAGTACAGTCAATTAAACCTGTCCTAGTAGTTACCTGTCTATAGTAACCACCTGTCTACAGTGTCCACCAAAATTGGTTCCCTCTGGCTAAAATTATGTGTTCCAGAGCCTTTCTATAAAGGTCACCTATCTACAGTGGCCATTTCTTTCTATTTCCCTTGGGTTGACAATGTAGACAGGTTTGACTGTATTAAAATTTCATCACAAATGAAGAGAATTCTAGTATGTTAGTCCCAAGGACCTCATTCTACTGATTTTCCATTGCTCCAAACTAAAAAATTACAAACATTTTGAAGTTTTGAGAACTGTTGCCACACTTGTCTGGTCATTTAAAAGGCACATTTGTTTTAATGTAGAACCCTTTTTTTTCTCGAATAGTCCTGGGACCACAAATATATATGGAATCTCGACTTGAAAAAGATGAATAACACCAAAATAATTTGTTTTTATAAAAAATCTGCAATGCAATTTTGATGTTAGACTTATGCAGAGTTAACTGCATGAGATATCTCATTACTTGTGTTGTCATGAAACACTACCTGTATAGAATTGGGGTATGTATAAATCAAACACCAAAGCAGTATACAATTGATTGGATAAAGATAATCGTGCTACTAGTTTTAGAGAATGAAAGGTGAATATAGGAGGCCTTAAATATATTCAACTCAGGAATCTATAAAACAATAATTTTCATGGTGTCATGATCAGTTTTGCCCTAGATGAAGCAAATCTTTACTGCATATTGCATCATGTTGCAAAGCGACTTTCGTAACCAAATCAATATAGTTGTAGACGTCCATGTTTATGTTGCTATTTCAGGTAATATAGCAAAGGTGCCAACCATTCTGGAATATGCATGAGGTTAAAGTTTAGTTGTGAATAATACAACAGCTGGACAAAGGTGAGAGAAAACATGACAACAAAAGCCATATTCTCAGCCATTCAGTTTTGATGGAAGCCTTGACTTCATATGGGGAAGCACCTCATGCGTATTTCAGAATGGTTGACATCTTTGTTATTGCTTTTCATGCATCAGTATTGTGCTTGTATGCCAGTTCAGAAAAAACTAACGACTGATGCCAACCACTTTATAATATGCATGAAGCGAAATTAAAATGTGAGTGACACAATAGGTGAACAAAAGGGAGAGCAAACTTGAAAAAATAGCCATAATCTCGACCATTCACTTTTGATAAAAGCCTTGCATTTATAGGGAAATGCACCTCGTGCATATTCTGGAAAAGGTTGGCATTGGTGTCCATGCATTAGTATTGCAGAGATGCCAGCCATTCTAGAATATATGCCTGAGGTCAAAATTAAAATGAGAATAAAGTAACAGCTGAACAGAAGTAAGAGCACACATGGCCACAAGAACCATATGCTCAACTATTCACTTTTGATGAAAGCCTTGAATTCATATGGAAATACACCTCATGCATATTCTGGAACAGTTGGCATCTCTCTCATTAGTGTCAATGCATCAGTATTGCAGAAATGCCAACTGTTCCAAACTGTGCCTGACATCAAAATTAAAATGAGAATAAATTAACAGCTAAACAGAAGTATTAAAGAGCACACATGGCCACAAGAACCATATGCTCAATTATTCACTTTTGATGAAAGCCTTTAATCCATATTGGAAATACACCTCATGCATATTCTGGAACAGTTGGCAACTCTGTTATTGGTGTCATTGCATCAGTATTGTGTTTGTATGGAAGTTGAGAAAACTATTGATAATATATCCGATGCAATAGATATGGACAATAGTTTCTGATTCCCTCCTCAAACAATGAAAGCCATGATAAAATATTTTGTTTGCATTAGAAGAATTTTGAGATATTTTGACATGTCTGCTGAGCCCCAATTAACGTAAATAATGATTTGTTGCAAATTTGTAACAAATACCAAACATAGAGAGAAAATCTTCTGTCTGTCATTGTTTGGAAGGATTTAAGTTGTAGCATTAAAAAAGCCTTGAAATATTTTGTAGAGGTTATACTGATTTTTATAGAAGCCAACATTTTTCCATTTATTGTGTAATTTCAAGTATTTGAAAGCAAAATATGTATAATTTTGATCATGAAATAATGAAAATGAAAAACTGTTTTAGTCAGGAAATGGTTCTTTTAAATCCTAATATGATTATTAGAGTATTATTTTATTATATAAGAATGATTTCATAACAATATGATTTTTTATTTTAACAAGAGGCTTATGATAATGAATATTAGAATGACTTCATGACAATATGAAATATGATCTTTAATTTTAACAAGAGTTTTATATTAATGAATATTTGAATGGTTTCAGAGAAACAGGATTTCTTGTCAAATGAGTATAATGACAACTATTTAAATTATTTCATAACAATATGACCTAATTTTAACAAGAATTTTATTTGAAAATATGAATATTTGGATTATAAAGGAAAAGCTAATCTGCAGCATCAATTATTTTCAATCTTTTCAAGGCCGGGTTTTCTTGTTAGTTTTAATCAAGTTATGAAGACCATCAAAGGTTGCTTCCAAAAGCTTTATGCCTACAAGCCCCCTCAGACCTGTATGTGAATTGAGGTAGATGAAGGCCGGCGAATATGAAAGCTCATACATGCAGCGTGAAAGCAAGTTGTTCAACTCGCCAAGACGCCTTCTATAGGACGAGAGGTTTAATGACTCGCCTTCCCGCTGCACGGATGAGCTTCCATATTTTCCCCATTCATTGGCCTTCGTCCGCCTCGATTTGCATAGCTGTGAGGGTGCTTGTAAACTGATATCTGATAAATTTGTGTCCATTTGACTACATTGTAGTTCAATGCAGGGATGCCAACTGTTTTGGAGTATGCTGGTATATATTCATATTCAGGGCTTTCATGAGAAATTAATAGGGACCTTTAGCAAAGAAGACGGGGGGCCGATCACAACGTTAGCTCTAAGGTCCGTTCCAGAAGGGTGCACCAACACAACGCTACTTCTGGAATGGACCTTAGAGCTAACGTTGTGATCGGCCCTCCCGTCTTCTTTGCTAAAGGTCCCTAATGTCAGGGGGACTATGGCTATTGTTGTCATGTTTTGCTCTCACTTTTATCCAGCTATTTCGTTATTCACGTTTGAATCTTGACCTCAATGCATACTGTACAGGCTGAAAATTTTGCTGGGATTTTATTTTTTCAAATTTCCCGATCATAGTTCCCTAAAAGTTTCACTCATTAGAATACACATAGACTTTTGTACAGTAATCATTCAACACATGAAAGTAGCAACTTGCTATTGTGTGAAAAGGTCCAAAATTTAGTGAATTTGCTTAAATTCTAAAATATGTTAAAATATCCGCTTTTACAGTATTCCGGAAAAGTTTGCATCTCTGTTAATGATGTAGAAAAGAACAAGATAGGCTGACTCTAATTATTTCATAACAATTCACAGCAATAACAAAGGCGGAAATTAGTACAGTTTGCTGTGATAATGATCTTGTGTCATTCTCAAAAAGGAATATTTCGCCAACAAATGTTATATGTTTTAAAACATTTGGGACACCTCTTTGAATTGAATAATGCATAAATTTGAAAACTCAATTCTATTTTTATTGTATTTTGTTTCATTTTATTTCATTTGTATTGAAGCCCAGAACAACATGTGTGTGTGCTATTAATTTTGTGACAAGATTGTGGAATTTGGGATAAGGAATGTAAAGTTCATTACCTGAGCTGCAAAGCTTGTGATCTAAGATGCAAATTTAGTGACCACAGGATGCGAAGTTTGGAAGTCATGAAGTTTGTGCCCTAAGTAATAAATTTATTTACCGAGTCACAAAATTCGCCTCCCAAGTCAAAAAATTAGCATCCAGAGTCACAAACGAAGCTTGGCATTACGTAGAGGAGCATATGCATGAAATTTTGTCTGCATGTGTGTGTGTGTGAGAGAGAGAGAGAGAGAGGGGGGAGAGAGAGGGAGAGAGGGGAGAGAGAGAGAGAGAGAGAGAGAGAGAGAGAGGGGAGGGGGGAGAAAGAGAGAGAGGGGAGGGGTGAAGGGAGGAAATGGAGGGAGAATCTATGTGTGTCATCAAAAGTGAGGGAGGAAAATACAGATGAAATATTTATATACGTGGAAATGAAATATTTGGAATGGAAGAAGGAGGGGGCACACAGATTTGATACGAGTAAGAGGATTGGGAGAGAAAGAGAGAGAAAGAAGAGTGACAGGAAAAAAGGAGATAGCTTAAGAATAAAAGAGTAGTAGAGAATACACTGAGCAAAAGGGACAAAGGAATTTCGACAAAATCAACATTTCACTCAGAGCCTTCTCAAAATCTTCCTGGACGATAAAGAAAGCAACTACCCCATTCATTGAATGACATTTTTCAGAGGAATAAGATTGGAGGAAATTTCTTTTGTGTGTATCTAGCTATTGTGGACACTTCAATACTGCTGTTTATTTTGTCCAAAATCCTTTGTCCTTTCTGCTCACAATGATAAAAGATAGTACAACATCTTATTCAATCCATATTTAACTGCCTTTCTCTCTTTTGTCTCTCTCTTTGATATCTTTCCCTACTCCGTCACTCTTCTCTCTTTCTCCTTCACTCTCTCTCTTTCTCGCTTTCTATCTCCTTCTCTCTCTCTCTCTCTCTCTCCCTCTCTCTCACTTTCTTTCTCTCTCCCTCTCTCTCTCTTCACATACATTATTTTCTGCATCTTGCTCTTCCTCCTATAACCCCTCTCAATTTCTCTCTCTTTGCAAACAATTTCCCTTTGCATTGGGATTGCTCAATATTGTTTTCTGTCGAGTGCCATGAGCGTCAGAGCCTGGCGGATATCGGCGCTATATAGATATTCATATTATTAACATAAAGACCCAGTCACATAGAATCTCAGAAGCGACACGACTTTGTCAAGGACTCAACTGGATGAACAATGACAAAGAATTATGTACAATTGTGTTGCTGACAGGGTTCTATGTGACTGGGGCTTTAGCCTTTCAATTTTTTCCCTCCCTCAATTTCTCTCATGTCAGTTTTATCCAGCAAACTTGCTGCTAATGATGAAATTAATTTCCAAATGCAAAGCGATTGACACACATACACAAAATATGCAACAAGAATAGAAAGTACAAAAATTTTCATATTTCATGTATTTTATTCTCCTACACTCCACCATACATGACAAAGAGTGGGTATGAAATGACCTGCTATCTTCTACCATTACGAGTCTAAAAGCAACATGTACGGGAGATTGTACACTTCAAAAATCTAGCATTTCGAAAGGACTAAAAGCCGTTTATGCAATTCTCACACAACTCATTGTGTGTTATCTACGAGAAATCCTATTGCTAATTTTTAAATTCAACAATGGATATATATATAGTCACGGCACAAATGAAGGTTCTTAATTTATCTAGGACCACACTTTTTTTTGTATTTCATTTTTCTTCTAATAGTTCATGGGAATATAGCTCTCGACACCTGTAACATAAGATATACATTACATGTCTCGAATCAGTTTACAGTGATACAATAGGGGATAATGTAACACAAGAATTATAACATCTGTGTACATTCATAATGATCATTATAGTCTCACCATTTCAAAACACTCTCAAAATAAGCGGATCTTTTCTAAATCCAGTGTATATAGCTTTATATCTTACTGAAATATATAGATATCTGAATCATTGCACTTTTTTGTGTTAAAAAATATTTGTAACAACAGAACTACTCGAACACATATCAAATATATTACAGAGAAGTCAGTACGTAATTGGCGTCGTGAAATTTAGCATCAAAGTCTAAATTCGACCATTGCCACCGTCTTCTACGCATATTTCTATTTCAAAACAAACAAAAATTAACGATTTAAAACATAAATGCAAGAATGTTGAGGTTTTCACCTATCAAGAAAATTAGTGTATTTTTTTTTAAATCGAAACTTTTCCTCCTTTTTTGAAATCATGTTCTTACAAACAACAAACTCATCAATTCAAAACCTGCGCAATTCTTGCGTATGTACATGGAACAAAGAAATTCATTCGCTGGAAATCAATCTCTCTACGTAAAGTCAAAACGAAAAATAAAAAACAATTAGAAAACAATCATAAAACTTCCACAAAAGACACGTCCCTTAGACGAACATCCAATCCGGATTGGACAAAAAACATTCCGTTCTCGTTTGAAAAGAAGCTCTCACACACATGATACAGTTTGTTCAATTAGGCATCGCATCAAACACACAATGTGTACAATCTTTCATCTTTCAATTGGCAGGCTGTTAAGTTCCTCACTGTGCTAATATACAAATCTACAAGTTGATAGAGTATCAGGGTATGTCATTGGTTAGGGCTGCTGGTTCTAAACAGATCATTTGCGAGAGGTACATCATAAAACCATTAAAGCAACACACTAGAACATGTGTTATCCACTGCTTACAAAAATCACACTACAGTAACGCCCAACAGCCAGCACCCATTTTGCACTCTGCAATTTCTGCATGTTACACAGTTCATTCAATAGCTCAAAAATTGTTTAGAATCAGGAGCCAGGATGACCTGTCAATTACTACATCACACTCTGATACTCTACCAACCAAACAGGCAAGAGTGAGAAATATTTGTCATTCCATAAATACTGATATACAACACTAACAAATCTATACAGACCATAGAAAAATAGACATCTCCGCTTACATGTACAAAACATGTACGTTCTAACCCCAACCATATTGTTGTCATGCCTGAATTATTCTACATGTAATTTTCCAATATTTATACACATGAACATCATGGATAGTGGTAGTAGTTTACATAACGATCCCTTGTGAATATGTAGCTTGCGTAATTCACTTGGAAAAACTTTGTCTATCAAATCTTGTATCTTGTATCTAGATAAGCATAGGAATTATTTCGAGAGTAGAAAAGGATTAGTATCAAGACTTGGTATATGAATCATACTCTAAAGCATTCCACACAGAAACTTGTTGGCTATTGTATGCCAATTAATCAGTATAGCAAATCATTTCGAAATATTGCCCCTGGTAGCATCATTTAGTGGTGGAGGCATATTGGTTCTAACCATCAGTTAATTCAAATGTATGATTGTATGATCTTATGATAATGGTGAATAATATTCTTTACATGGATTATTTCATTTCATTTCATAAACATGTTCAAATATCGTTCACATCATTTACATGTACGTTCATAACTGAAATCAGTCAGTCTATTTCCTTACATTAGTATACATCACCTTATCAGAAAATGGTATTCAGAATACCAATTACCCTCAACTACATGGAATAGGGCGAATTTGTGGTGACAATCACAATCATACTCTTCATGTCCATGTACACGTTTGACATTGCAATGTGAAAATATTATTTCATTTCTGAAAGTAAGTACATTAGATACTTCATTAGAATTACAAAATGCTATGTAATATGGATTCAATTATCATTCTCTTTCTTCTAGTTCTTATGAAAACTATAATGGTACATGAGAAGGACTTAAATTCTTATTCATTTCCTTAATGCAATGCATATGAACATCGCAGGACAAACTATAATATTTCCCCTTTTCAAATCACTCCAACAGTACATATTTATAGAATATGCAAGTACATGTAAATGTATGTATACTTTCTACAATGCTTGAACTGTATCATATTATACCACTGTAGCAAAAATATCTGTTTGACATCATTATCTACATGACCAAATTGAAAATTCCATGAAATTCATCGACAAAGTTTATAAATGGATACACAGGGAGAAAAGACAATTAAATCTTGTGAAAGACAAGGACAAACTTGTTAAAAAGAGAGGTTGTTATCTGAAATGAAAATGTTAAGCTTTATGAGCTGGCGAAGAAACATGCTTTGTACAACGTGCTCAGAAAAGTTTTGCTTTACATAAACAATATTTTTTTTTATTCTTCTCTTTTTTTTGATGATCTGATGTAGTTGCAAGCTTTTTACAAAGACTTGAAAGTCTTGCCATATAAAGCAATAAGTTTTTTTTCCCTTTTTTGAGGCGGGAGATGGGAGGATGGGCATTCTTTTCAAAATCTTGTCACCCCCTGAAAGCGCTCACTGTAACCTATACATAAAATGACACAACACCTAGACTACAGCTAATAATCAAGATGAAATACAATCAACAACTGTCACAGTTTACTCCTAAACTAGCTATCAATTTTGTGATTTAAGACTTCATTTCAAAGATTCAAAACATGTGTACAATAGACCAATCAAATATTGACGCAAAGGGAATAAAATGGTGATGTTACGAGCATGCAAGAAAGCACATTATACCAAGTGACCAGGAGGAAGATATATTCAAAGCAGCTCTGACATTTAATCTAGTTACTGTTATATCGCAATCCTACACTTAAAAAGCTGCAGCGGATAATTACAAAGCTCTTTATTTCACAAAATATGCATACATTACCACTAAAAGTGTATTATCAGAAAACGAATTTCATTCTAGACAACAATGGTTGCGAATAATTTCAACATTGACAGACTGTAATCACAGAATCTGATCCAAAACATTTTCAAATTTCACCTAAACATCAAAAGAACGCATTTCTTGGACATACCAATGGAATGATAACCAACCGACAAACATTGAAACATTTGAGAAGAGAGTAATTCTCGAATAGTGATGCCGCTGTCACCCCTATCACTAAGATGTTGCGCCTGTAGGGAAGATCAACATATTTTGCTTACCTCTTATCACTATTAAGTTGAGAATAATGGGATAAGAGTGGGGTCACTGGACTATATAAACTGATCTGAGCTTTTATAAGGATAACAGGTACCATAGAATTCTGACTTACAAAGCAACCTTGTAGACTAGAAGAACACTTTCACATATACGTCATCACAAAGAAATCGTTCCTGCCGTTTCATAATAACAACTAAAAAAAGACCTTCATCACAAAAAATTCTCTTGGCCACTGACGGCACTTTACAACTACCATACCAACCTATAAAGGTAATAATGCCACTTACAATGTTCCAAAGTCACACACTAGCAATTTCTTAGAATACTAAAAAAAGTAGTTCATTACACGACGTTCTTCTGTTAAGACATTCTGTACATGCAGCATTAATAGATTTAGACACTTTGTTTCCTTTTTCTCTGATTCTTTCTTCAAATGGTTTAAAATCCATCGATTGTATCAAATAATTCATTTGAATTATCAGTTATTGTTAGGCAACTGGATTTTGTTGATATTTCTTATCAGACTCTACTGAAACTTGGGGTTTCATGAGCCATCCGATTGCGAGTACCTCCAATCTACAAGTTTAATCCGGTAAAAAATATTGGTTTGCAAATGTCTCTGCTCTGTTTTTCAATAATGCAATTCAACAAAGACAAGCATAATTGAAGATTTAGCTCTTTCGGCAAATTTTCTAATCTTTAATGCAATCATATTTCAGTACATTTCTTGAACTGTACTCTTAGAGGTTCATGTACATGTTTTCATTACTTCAATAGAAAATCTAATCCACTTTTATCTTTCTTACTCCAATTGTAAGTGCTATGGCATTCTCTTTGATTTCAGCGCTCTCTAAATGATCAATAATATCATTAGGCGTTCATATTTTATTGAATTGGGCATCATTTCAGTTTCCATTCTTATAAATATTAGCTATACATATGTAAGTGAGTTCCATATCGACACTTCCCCATAATCCAAGACATATCATACATGTACATGGGGCCTAGCATTCAAATGGTGTACCATCTTTTTGCCCTTCTGTGCTCTTGCACCGATATAAAAAAAAGAGAAGGTTTTTCAAAAGCAGAGTTGCGAACTCCTGCACCTTTTTATTACTTTACATGTCCTGGGAGTCATATGCAAAATATAAAACCGTCACAAGCCGAGTTACTCTTTATTTTGTTGACTGTTTTCCACTTACACAAAGAGCATATCACTATAACTTTTACTTAGGTGCCTGATTTCCTTTCAAAGTATCTTCCAGTCCAAGATGAGATTGCCCACGCAAGGCTAGGTGTATCACCTCTGGGCCAGATCCCCTTGGGGTGTCACCCCTATCTTTATCTTGGTGTCTGTTTTCCACTTACCCGAAGATGGTACCCCTATTACTTTTATTTAGGTGCCTGGCTTCCTTTTAAATTAGTTTCCAGTCCAATATAAGGTTTCCACTGCAGGGCTAGGTGTGTCACCCCTGGTCTACATGCCCTTTGGGTGTCACTCATATCCTTATTTGGGTGCCTGGTTTCCACTTGTACTACCTTGCAGACTGATATGAGGTTGCCCCTGCAAGGCTAGGTGTGTCACCCCTGCACCAGCTGCCCCGGGGGGTGCTACTCCTTGCACGATATTCGTCTGCGGTCTCCCCTGCGCCTGCTGGAACTGGTTCACGCCAGGGCTTGCTGGATACACAAAGATAGTCGGCTGGGCGTGCTGCAGGGCGGGAGACGGGACAGATATGGTATGAAGGGCGGGGGATCCGGGAGGACCCTGCTGGGGACCGCCAAGCTTCACCAGCGGCGATATCGGCTTCGGTTGCTGGCTGAGGTGCGGCGAGTAGTGGAACTTCGTCATCGTAGGTGATGCCTGTGGGTTAGGGGATCCCCCTCTGGCCATGGGGGATGGGGGTGGGGCAGGAGTGAGGGTGAACTTGGCTGTGAGAGCTGAGTTTGTGCTGCTGTGAGGGGTGGCAGGGAGACCCATCTTGCTGGTTGGGATGGGGCCTCCTAGACGTACACTCTTCACAGAGTTCAGGTGCAGTTTGCTGGGTCCTGGAGACTTGGGTGTCGATGGAGTGCCTGAAAAAAGAGAACGTCACAGAGAAAAAAAATCATTAGTCTTATAATTAAAGTAAAACCTGGCAAGTTAACACCAGTCCTGCGTTTAGTGACCACTTAATTTAAAAGCCAATAATTCAGTGCACATAACTTTGAGCAAATTCAATTAATTTTTGAGCTATTTACATATTATGGTTGTTATTTTCACACTGTGAAAGATCGTTTGTACACAAGTATATGCTTTAAAGAAGAACGAAACCCTGCATTTTATATTCTCTCAGTAGATGGAGAAAAATAAAATGACCCAACTGTGAAAATTTGAGCATAATCCGACGATCCATTCAAAAGTTATGAATTTACAAAGTTATAGTGAATGTCCCGTCATGGGAATCCTCGAGTCGGCAACGCCGACCAATTATTAGTCGTCTACGTTCAAATCTGTGACGTATTTGTGGACAGCTCTCCATTCATTCTGTACACAAAATTTAACAATTTCTTCTTTTTTCAGAAAAGTGGACAAAATTTTCCCTTTTCTCGTCAGTATTATAGGTGTTGGATAATTCTTCAAGTATTGTTGGAAGAATAATGTTGAATAGTTGTGGTATATTCAATCAAATTCCATAATAATAAAAAATCATGTACAAAATAAATGGAGAGTTGTCCGCATATCGTCATAGATTTGTTAAGCGTTGCCAATTCAAGGATCCCCATGACATGGGATAATTGAAACTTTGAAAATTCGTAACTTTTGAACGGACTGTCCAATTAAGCTCAAATTTTCACAGTTTGATCATCATATTTTCCTTCATCGACTGATAGCAAATTAATTCCAGGTTTTCATTCCACTTTAATGGATGCCCATAGTTTGCTTATGTTGTCATTTGATGGCCAATATAGACTGGTTTGACGAATATGAATAATAATAATAATACTAATGATAAATACATGGATCTTATATAGCGCACTTTCCATCCGAATTAGATGCTAAAGGCGCTGAAAGCATATCAAAGTGATGAAATAGAAAAACAAAATAAAATACAAGGCAATGAAAGTAAAAAATGGATTCAATTTATATTCTCCTTATAAAGGAATTGTAGGAAATTATTAACAACAACCTACCCTACTTTAAGACTTACAAAAACGTAGATAACACAAGAGTATAACATCATTATGACAGGTTACCAAATCTTTCTATCATTTTAATATTAATTACCTGGAACAACAAGTTCTCCTTCTTGCCCTTCGTCATCTCTCGACTGTTGCATGATCTTTTGTCGGACCTCTCTGATCTTCAGCTGGAGGCAGTTCTTGGAAGGGAACATGTCTTGGTGCTTGGATTGGAATGCAGCAGTGGCAGCGGCTATTGATTGAGACAAAACATAAATAATCATTATAATGACAGTTGATGATGATGATGATGATAATAATGATAGTGGAGGGAGTGATGATGATGATGATAATGGAGGGATCATTAAAGAGAGAGAGAGAGAGAGAAGATGGTGGTGATGAAGGTGATGATGATGATGATGATAATGCATGATGATGATGATGATGATGATGATGATGATGATGATGATGATGATGATGAGGATGATGATGAGGATGATAATGATGATGATGATGATGATGATGATGAGGAAAGTGGAGATCGTAATGCTAATAGTGGAGGAGGTGGTGGAGAAAATGACGATGATGACGATGATGATGACGATGACAATGACGATACTCTGTTCCCCCTGTAACGTACTGATTTCAGAACTTGGCAGCACCATATAAATTGAAATTTAATTCAATCTTATAACATCATTTTTATTACTTTTGAGTAAATGTATCAATACAGGCAAGACATTCTTTTCTCATTCTTCTGATGAACATTTTATTCTACATAAGGCTAGATATGACCTGAACTTCAAATGTGAAAATCCTAACTTAATTGTAACACAGCATATTCTGGACCGAGCCCATCTCTCTAAATGGTTAAAGGTGACAAATGACAACATGGAAAATGTCTGAAGATATCACTGATTTCATCAACAAATCAGTTGCCAATTTGAAGTAACATCTTGAAAATACAGATCTGAACTCACCAGATGGAAAGTACCCGTTGGTCTTGAAAAGCTCGGTAACGAGAATCCTTCTCTGGTCAAGGATCCTCCGCAGCGTGGAGAGGGATGATGAAGAGGATGAACGATCAAGCTCTCCCTCATACTCGTCGAGCTCTTCTGTGATGAAAAAAAAAGAAGGAACAAAAATTATGAAGTCAAGGTTTATAGTAGCCAGCGAAGACAAAACAGAATATAGTTCAAATAGGTCAAATCCATATGGGCGGTAGCGGAATTATATGACATTTTGAGCTACATATTTGTTTGTTACAGCTCACCGACAGACTCTCTGAGACCGTTCAAAATCGGAAAATGTAGTAAAAAGTAAGTGCTAACATAACAGAAGGAATAAACATTTACATTGTCCACATGGAAGGCTCCAAGGTGTAAAGAATGTCAGTTACAGAATTGCATCAGAGAATTTGCCCGTGTCATATGTAGCATATTTTTAAGAGAGATTTTCAACAATGTTATACACTTCGCAGATCGTAAAAGCTATGCTTCCACGGTACTCGCCTCCTTTGATTTTACTAAATCGTAATGTTGCTCATCAATGAATATGTCTGTGAAAAAAGTAACAAATGTTTAATTCAATCAATTCAACAATAATCTGTCCCCTGGCAAAATTAGAGAAAAGCACAGCCTAAATATAATTAACATAAAATATCACATCAATTTCTTACCTCGCATGTTACCACTGAGGGCTTCAACCGTGTGCTTGTCACTGAACTTGAAGACGGAGTCATCCCCCATGATTCTCTTCCCTGGCGTACTGGGCTCGGAGCTACTGGAGCTCCGCCGATGGGGTGACTTCAACTTGCATGGAGACGTTGGGTCGTTGTCAGAGTCACACTCGCTTTTACCTGTTAGAAAAAAATGATGATGATGTTATGAGATATATTACTGTGGGGCAAGTAAAGCTTTACACTATTAAGAAACTTCAACAATACATTTGTCCCTTAACTTGCAGATAGTGTTGATTTAATTTATCAAGATATTGCATGTGGAAAAGATGATTAAGGGAGCATTGGTAGGGTGTTGCTAGAAAGATGTGAGCAATTGCATATATGGGTCTGTTCACAAAGTTGGGATCCTTTTTATGACATTTTATCATAACTTTAAAAATAAGGCTTATCTAAAGTTGTGCATTTGATGTGATACTTGTGTTACCTTCATGAAGCACTTAAAGAACACAAGACCTTTTGTTTTGTGATACTTCTCAAGTAATATTAGAAATTGTACAAAAATGAGGTTGTGGATGTAATATGGACACAGTGTCCACGTTACATCCACAACTGTTTATTTTTGGTATTACAGAACATCACTAATACGAATCATGATAAATATTGGTGTGATTACTATGGGGTACATGGGTGATGCAATGCAACAAAAATTGGAATAAACAAATTCTAGATTCTCAGATTTTTTNGGAGGATGAACGATCAAGCTCTCCCTCATACTCGTCGAGCTCTTCTGTGATGAAAAAAAAAGGAGGAACAAAAATTATGAAGTTAAATAGGTTTATAGCAGCCAGCAAAGAAAAGCTGAAAAAAAAGAACCATTGGGCAATTGCAATTGGGCGGTAACGGAATTACATGCCATGTTTAGCTACATATTTGTCTCGTACAGCTCACTGACTGACTCTCGGAGACCGTTCAAAATCAGAAAATGTAGTATAAATTAAGTGCTAACATGTCAAGAGAAAGAAATATATTGTCCATATGGAAGGATCCAAGATGTAAAAAATGTCAGTAAAGGAATTACATCAGAGAATTTGCCCGTTCAATATCTAGCAAATTTCTAAGAGAGATTTTCACACAATGTTATATACTTCACATATTCCATGCAAATTACCCGCCATACACTGTCCCCTTGCAAAATCAGAGTACAACAGAGCCAAAAATAATTTACATCGAATATTATATTGATTTCTTACCTCGCATGTTACCACTGAGGGCTTCGACCGTGTGCTTGTCACTGAACTTGAAGACCGAGTCGTCCCCAATAATTCTCTTCCCTGGCGTGCTAGGCTCTGAGCTACTTGAGCTCCGCCGATGGGGCGACTTCAGCTTGCATGGAGACGTTGGGTCATTGTCTGAATCACACTCACTTTTACCTGTTGGAAAAACAAGTTATAGATGATATTATGAGATAAAGCATTGTGTGTGGAGGTGCCATGGTGTAGTGGTTCTGACTCTCGCCTTTCAACCAGAGGGTCGTATGTTCAAATCCCACCCATGGCGTTAATTTCCTTCAGCAAGAAACTCATCCACATTGTGCTGCACTCAACCTAGGTGAGATGACTGGGTACCTGGTAGGAATTCATTCCTTGAAAAAAGCTTATGCGCCTAATAGCTGCACTGCTAAAGCCAGGGTAATAATACTGCAATTGTAGGTCACTTAGGGGATTCTTCATAAAGAGTTGATAAACGCTATATAAAAGCCGTTCATTATGATTGGGCAAGTAAAGCTTTACATTAACTTCACATTATTAAGCAGCTGCAACAATATATTTGTCACTGAACTTGTACACAGTGTTAACATAACGCATGTGGAAAAGAAAACTTTTTTTTTATTTTCTTTGTCCCCTCTGCTAACAGAAATGCCCATATAGCAAATTAATTTGATTTGATTCTTTTTATTTGAATGAAGATCTGTGGTGTGTTTCATAAAAATGTTTGTAGATCTACACACGACTCTACGAATGACTGGTGATCCTTTCTCAGGTGCGATTCAGTGCCATGGGTTAGCATTGAGTGCAGAAAGGAGCCACCAGTCCATCCTAGAATCATGCGTATCTCTACAAACAGCATAACCAAGTGAGGTAATTTTCATTTGGTTGCTCAAGGAAGACAACCAAAGAATTTGAGGGAGAGCTTACTTGTGGATACTTTCCTCTTCCACCTGTAGCTAACGATTGCCTCAGGGGTTATTTGTCCTTTTGATGCTAGTTAGGAGTTGCACACCTTTCCCATCCCCCTGCCCTAACCCCTCCTATCTCTTTTTGTAGCAATAGATATTTAACATGAATAAGAGTATAAAATTTGAAGGATAGCTTACTTGTGGATCCTTTTCTCTTTCGCCTGTAGCTGCTTACGATTGCCTCTGGGGTTAGTGGAATGACATTCCTCTCAGTTCTATGGTTCTCGGAATGATTTTTAGGATTTGCCTAACTCTCCTTTCCCATCTCCCTGCCCTCAACCTCTCACTCTTTTTGTACCAATAAATATAAAACATGAATAAAAATATGATATCTGAGAAATAGCTTACTTGTAGATCCCTTCCTCTTCCGCCTGTAGCTGCTTACGATTGCCTCAGGAGTTAGTGGAATGACGTTCCTCTCTTGTGTATGGTCCTCTGGATGGTATTCGGGGAGCTGCCTAAACTGTGCTTCAAAGTTTACTTCTTCAAGCACCCTGCAAAAGAATGATATAAAAAAATCTTATCATAACAGAACTTAAAATATGGTTGGTGTCAAAAAGGGCGTTGCTAGAAAGTTGAAAACAATCGGAAACCATCTGCAAATCAGTTACAAATTGAAACATAGATTTTGAGTGAAGCATAGCATGATCATTTAAGTATATACATATTCCGGAATGTTTGGCATCTCTGCATCACAATAAACCAAATATAGCAGTGATATCTATGTTTAAGCACTTAATCATGCTGATATTTATCTATTTATTTCAATCACTCATATTTACGAAAAGTAATCCAATCGGCAGAACAGTGTTTTCATTGGGGTTCTGAAAAACAATATAACATGATACACACAAGCTTCTTGAGGTAGATTTAGTAAATAAAAAATCAGTAAATAAAAATAAATTAGAAAGAAAAAATTTCACTCACTTTTCCATGCCATCATCAATCTTCCTCTTCAGTATATGCGTCTGCTGCCTCAGCGCATCCTTCCCCGGTGATGGCATCATTTCCATAGACGTCGTTCTCGCCGGAGACGTTCCATCGCTGGTCGAAGGCTTCTGGGACTGCCCATTCTCTTTGGTGGGGGTGCTCAATGCCGGTGGGTTGGGAGGGGCTGGGGCGGAAAGAGAAGTTGGGGTGGGATCCCTAGATAGTGGTTGTGATGCTGGTGGCTCAACTGTAGATGAGGAAAAAAAATATCAATGCAAAATACCGATTACTAACAACAAGTTTTTAAAATTTCATTTAAAGACTGGCAAAAACTATAATTCAATTTGCATTTGCAGCTTGCCATAAACATGAACATGTACCTCAAAAAGGACAATGTTAACATTTTGGCTATAAAAAAAAAATATTGAAGAAGGAACAGAATAAACTTTCGGGGTTGCGAGCATTAATAAACTTGACTTTCTCAAAGTTCTATTTCACAAGAGCATGTACTGACTGCACACAAAAAAAAAAAGAGTATTGGATATCAAAAGTGTAACGGTCATAAACTTTTGTAAAAGTCTTTCTGCATGATCATAGAAATACTTGAAAGTAATGGTGTCACCAAGACTCTCGACAAATACAACAACCTAACAATTTAGAGCTAAATGTACTATCAAGAACACGTAAAATAGACATTGGAGCTGGAGGTTAGAGTTGGATATTGGATATTTGGGCTTTGAGAAGCAATTAACCGAAATAAAATTGAGCTTACCCCTCGAAGATTCTGGAGCATCCTCCGGCGATCCTTTGTCTCTCTTCTCAAAGACCTCCTCCTGTTCCTTTCCCTTCCTCTCTTCGTATTGTTTTTCCTGAGTAATATCTTCTCTTGCTCCTCCTTCTGCAGCTCCTGCAGATGACGGTGGTGTTGAGGATGATGGTGGTGATGGATGGACCGCATCTCTGTTGGTAGGCGACGAGGACGAAGCCTCTTCCTCCATCTCTTGACTTTCAGCTGCTTTGCTGGACTGAATAACAAAATAAGTAGCAAAATATTTTTAAATTTTGGGGAAAGTTATGATTTTCAAAATGAATTGGCAGATTTTAAAAAATGTACTGCCCTACAATCAATCCCAAAACTTTCTGTTGGAATCCTTATAAATCCCTTTCAAGTTATTTGAGAGAGCCAAGTATAGGAACACTGGGGTAACACTTTGACCTAATAAGTACTTCATAGATATCGTAAATTTTTTATTCTAAAAAATGTCCAATTATAAAAATGGTACCATGCAATTTGAAAATTTTGTAAATCAAATGTAAGCTTGGTTACCAATTAAAATCCAAAACTATCTCTGACTTCAGTTACTGTATTGGACAATGTTTTAGCGTACAGGTATTTTTTACTTTTTCAGACCAGTTTGACACATTGGCCAAGACCACGAAATTCGCGAAAATAAAACACCACAAATATTTCAGCTTATACAGTAACCTCTCCAATCTTATCAATCTCTCAAATATATTTGCATCTGTATGAAATTGTTCATTTTTTTCAATGGCCTATCCTTACCCTTGTTTCTCTCCTGGGGACCTTTCCCCCTTTGCCATTCTCTTCCAGGTGCTTTCTGTACAGTCGACCTTTGCATGACCTCTGAGGCTTGCCCTTTGACCCCTCTTGACCTCTATCCTCCTCCTGACCTCCTCCATCTTGATTAGTACTGATAGTCTCTGGTTGCTCCGTCTGTGATTGGTTTACATTCCTGCTCCTATCTACGATATCATCACTTGTGGCAGGTTTATCTATTGCATGTGAACAGGGCGTGTCTTTCTCACTTTCCTCCTTAATTGTTTTAAAGTTCCTGTTCGGACTTGTCATGTTTGGATCCATGTGGGAGTCCTTTCTGGAAACCTCGAGAGGATTTCTTGTTAAATGTCTTGAGGATTGAGCGACTGATTGCATTCCACCTGGGTGGCTCTCACTGGCCCTGTTCGTACTTTGCACATCAGCCTTTGCTTGTGGATTAATACTCCTGTCTGAACTGCCCTCCTTTGCAGTATTCCCGACCACTTGCCTCTTCCCTGCCCCTTTCTCACTAGACGCAGACATGGTCTGGATGGGGGCGAGCTTCGGCATGGCTTTGTAGCTAGCGTAACCACTCTGGGATGCGACACTTCCTGCGACGCCGCCGCCCACGATGCTGCCGGAAGTGAAAACCGTACCGTTGGCTGGTGTGCCTATCTGCATGGTTGCGCCGATCGAGGTTCGGCCGAGACCGGCGGGGCTGTGTGGTGGGAGGGTGGTGACCACTGGGATGGTTGCTAGAGTGGCTTTGATCTTCTTTGGGCCTCCGGGTTGCATGGAAGAGTTATCAATCTGGATCTGAGGTTGTCCTGAGATGAATATTGATAAAGTAGAAAAATGCTATATCATTAAAAAATTGGTGATATCACAATAATAATCATCATTGGCATAGGTAAGAATTTGTTCTTATTTTTCAATTCCAACTCCGAGCAGATCTTTCACATAAATTTCTAGTAATATAAAAGTTGCTCAGCAATGA
>BQKZ01010871.1:0-12637 GCA_036244855.1 Temnopleurus reevesii | reverse complement strand
CAAGTAGGCGCTTCTGCATTTAGAAGAATAAATTCCTGCCGGTACCCATTCACCTCACCTGGGTTGAGTGCAGCACACTATGGGTAAATTTCTTGCTGAAGGAAATTAACGCCCTGGGAGAGATTCAAACCACTGACCTTCTACTTAAGAGGCAAGAGTCCGAACCACTACACCACGACACTTCAGAATTGAATGATACACGCCTCTGAACTACATCCTTTCCTTTCCTTTTTACCATCCTGAAAGGGTTTCTAGATCTGAACTGATCTTCATGGTTAAAGCCCAAGAACAGTTTTTGTAAAGATGAAGAAATGTGAATTTTGGGGAGATCTATCATGACATGTAATTCTTATACACATTTTTAGACCATAGCATATTTCCTTACGAACTGATTCTTTTGAAAATTTGAATTTGAACGTTAAATCATATTTAGCGCCCTCTCTTGGTTATAGCATAATTTTGCTCGTTATCGAGCATATACAAAGTTATTTCCAAGATTTGACAATAGAATGATATAGAGATATACACAACAATTAAATTCCTAGATTTTCATCCAATTCTGAGAATGGGAAGTTGTCCTCTATCAAGAAAGACAATATTGAAATAGCGTGGTGAAGCACCACGCTATAAAAATTTGCACATTTTAGGTTATAGCTTTTCCAAAATTTGTTCATTTTTTGCACAATCTTTTGTGTAATATGTTTATTATACTATAATTCATTTCATGTAGATGTAAAGATAAAATCTGGTGATGAAAATATTCGCTTTTACCAAAACTGTACTTGGGCTTTAACTGAGAAAGTTGATATCTTTGTTACATGGGCTTTGCAGGAAAAGTTGACGCAACCCTATTGACGTCTAAAGAAGATGTGAACTCACAATTGATTTGTCTTCTTGAGATTGCCCGTATTGCAAGAGGAATACTGTTCCAGAGTTTTGGAGCAGCTACTGAAAAGCGCTTTTCAGCTGTTTTGAGTCTACACTTTGGTATGACAAGTTTAAGCGTGTCTCGTTTTGTCTTCTTGTGTATTTTATTGATAGGGTTGGATCCCAGATTTGTCGAATGTGGACAGGAGATTTTCCCATTTGATGGTTTGACAAGTGAAAACAAAGTAGGGTCTATATAATTTCAAAATAGATAGAAAATAAGGAATAATATATACTACGTACTTCCACAGGTATTTTGGTTTAAAAATGAAATTAAAATAATTAGATAAACTCTTAAGCATTTTTACAGGTAGCTCCGTTGTATGAGTAGATCTCTGGACAGAAAAAAAGGCTTCTACTTCTATGGAACACTTGTTCAGCATTTTAGTGAGGAGCACTTTTATGAGGCTAATAGATTAAAAAAGATTTCTGTACTCTATTATTTTTTCTTATCCAGAGATGGCTACACCTATCGGAAATTACAAGAGCAGCGCCCTCGCTCAAGCTCCTCCCCCGCCACTACCACCATCACCATGGAGAACACGTGCCCCTCCCCTCAAGCTGCCCGGCAACAGTCTCTACCCAAGCCTAGCCATGGGCGGAGTGAGTTTCCTGCAAGCAACACCCACAGGTCAACCGGTACACCCGGCAACTCCTCCAGGTCGACACCCACTAGCAATAAGTCGACGTCCTCTGGAGGTAGCGGAGGTAAATCTAGAGAAAAGGGCCACCATCATCATCATCATGGCGGGCAGAATGATATTATTTCAAAGGATCAAGAACTGGAACAGAAAATTGTAAGTTGATGACCATTTTTTTATATGAATAATTAATTAATGTATTTGTTACACTTTAAAAAGATCGTCCTTACCATTAGTTAGTGAATATTGTTAAATTGCAGATTTCCTCATCTTCTACTTCTCTCTCTCTCTCTCTTTCTCTCTCTCTCTCTCTCTTTCTCCCACTCCCAATCTATCACCTTGTTCTGTTCTGTAATTATATCATATCTTTATTGTACATTGACTTTTTCAGTATCGACTGCTTGGCAGTTATTATGTGAATACATTGTATAATAATAATAATAGATGTAATAAGAGATGTAATTTATATAGCGCACGTATAAAGATAAAATATATTAATGCAAGTGCAAATCTATATTTCTGGTTATATATCTCGAGAAACTTAAAACAATGGATATGACCTTGTGATCCACTTGTTTGTAGCTGAATTGCGATAACAGAAAACCAAATAATTCTGAGTTGCACTGTATGTGCCATTTTCCAGCTCAGTCTTTGAGAATGTTTTTGTTTGTAGTGTGTATGTGTGTGTACAGAGATTAAAATCAGGAATTTTTTAAGTGAAAAAATATATATCCCTAATTCTTTTACATTATATCAAAGCAATCAGAAAATGATTTTTATGTGATTTTTTTAGAATAACCTATTATAAATCTGTCTTTAATTTTTTTTCCGCCCCATCTACCAGCCCCCAAGATGGCCGACTAGTCAACGCTTCCGCGACCTCTGTGACCCGCAGCTCACCGTCAACAATCCCTCGCCAACAGAGGTCGCTGTTCTGTACCGTGTAACACCAGGATTGCAGACCCTGTCGTCACCCTCCATACCAAGCAATACAAATGGAAAATTTGGTGGAAAATCAAAAGGTGTGTATTCTTTGGACCCCCAATAAGCCGAGACTTTTGCTGGTGTTTTTTTTTTGGGGGGGGGGGGGGGGGGGGGGGGGTAACTTTGCTATCATAAATTTGCTGAAATGTGTACCTTCAATTGACTTGTACACAAATCTGTCAGAACATACCCAGCCAATATATGATCAGGGTCCTATTGCATAAAAGTTGCGTTTAAACGCAATTCTGAAAATTAAAGGGGAACCAAGCCCTGAAATTATCGCGCTCTCATTGAGTGAAGAAAAATCAGATGAACAAGCTGAAAATTTGAGCAAAATCGGACAACACGTTCAAAATTATGAACTTTCAAATTCACAAAGATTTGACGATCACTGCCGCTCATGGTGAATGAGTAAATGAGAAGTTGTCCGACATGATGTCGCAGATTCCGTCGGTATTGCCGATCGCGCGGATCCCCATGAGTGGCAGTGATCGTCAAATCTCTGTGAATTTGAAAGTTCATAACTTTTGAACATTTTTTGCCGGTTTCACTTAAATTTTCAGAGATTTTTCTTCTGATTTTTCTTCATTCAATGAGAGCATGATAATTCCAGGAGTTGGTTCCCCTTTAAACACAAGTTCTTAGCCAAAAGGCGGGGAAGCGATACGCATTCGTGATTTGTTGAAAATGGATTTATATTAGATTATCATAGTTGCGTTTAAATTAAGAGTAATTAACTGACATAATTAGGCTGATGCTGATTGAGAACATTTTGTGCTCTGGTTTTTATGCAAAGAGGATATAAAAAGGAACGAATACAGTATTTTGGATGGCAAATGTGATATACTAAATTTCTCTCTTATTTTCTCTCTTTCTTACTCTTTATCTCTCCTCCTCCATCTCTCTCTCTCTCACACACTCTTTATCACTTTCTTTCTTTTTTTCTTTCTCTCACTCTCTTACTCATTATCTCTTTCTCTCCTCTATCTTTCTATCTCTCTCTTTCTTTCTCTGTTTCTCCCTCTATTTCTCATTCTTCAATTCTTTCTTCTAACAGATCGACCATATCCATTCCAGCTCCACATCTCGGCTGCGAGTTGCCCAGTTCAGTCAACCGCAAAGAAAGCTGCTAAGTTCAACATATGAATAAATAGCAATTCTTCATAGGCTTTAAAATTCACTATCAGAAGTGTACAGAAGAAAATGGCATAGTACTTATGTTGGCGTTGCCAATTAGCGCTTGTGCAATGAATCATCTATTAATGAATGAAATGACTTTTATGCCACCAAAAAATCAATACAATTTTCCAGTGAAAATGTGAAATCCACAGGAGACAGAATTTTCTCTTTGCAATCTCAGATTTATCTATTCTGAAATATCTGGGGCAACACCACGAAGATCAACCCATTTGTTGTTTAAACACTGTAGAAAGAGAGTAGTCATTCAAATATTTTACACATCGAGAAGTTAAAACATTGAGACATTGAAATATTGGCATGAAACTTTTGTTACCAAGAAGCGGGGAGATAGGACAATGCCAAAACTTATTCATATCTTGTAACATATTATTGTGATGACAGTAGTTTTTACTTTTTCTTGCCTTTTCTGAAATGGAAGAACATCGAGAATAAGTAGAATCGACAAATTGGAGTATGCAAAAAGTCATCAAAGAATTAGGACTCATGATCAACAGTACATTTTATCTATAGAGATTGTTGGAAAACATTATGAATTGCTTATAATTTGGTTAGAATTGCAAGAATATCTCTGCAATGTGCAAAATGTTTGAATAGCAATTAAGTCTAGCTTTTCAAATGTATTGAGGACTTCACATTGAGGACTTTAATCTATTAAGGCAATAACATTTCTATGCCATGTGCATCTTGCCAATATTTGATCTGTGAATAAGGTTGAATTCATGAATCTGTCAAAATTGAATATGTGTCATGTCACTTTGTATTATTAAACATAGATTGTCTTCATGTGATGTAACACACTAGTCATTTGTAAGATCTACCCATATGACCCTGGGAATCGCAAAGAGATGCCAACTTTTCCAGAATATGAATGAGGTGTATTTTCATATTAGTTCAGGGCTTTCATCACAAGTGAATGACCATGAACATGGCTTTTGTGACATGTTTTCTCTCACTTTTGCTCAGCTGTTTCGTTTTTACATTACGTAATTTTGCCTCATGCATATTATGGAATGGTAAGCATCTGCTGTATGCGCACCGATGGATTCAAGTTTAGGGTTGTGTTAGGGTTTATGGACTATTCTTGGTTTTAGGGGCCTCAATTATTTTGGGCTACAAATGGTCACTAACTTCTCTACAGTTAGGATATAGGGTTAAAGTTGGTGACCAAATTTACATCTCCAAGAAATAATTCATGCTCCTAAAACCCAGGATTACCAGAGTTACGGCTTAGATTTTGGGTTACGTTTAAAGTTAGGCTTGTTGTGTAGCTACTCTCGCCCAAGCAGCTGTCATTCAACCCAATTTATAATGTGAAGCACCAAACAGCTAAATGATCCTAAAATTTTCTCATGATCACATGATAACAATAACCATGTTTGTTCTCATGTAAAAGTATTTGGTTCAGCTGTTCAGTAATTCACATTTTAATTTGCATCCCTATGGATACTACATAAGACTTAGCACCTCTGCAAATAATTGACACCTGGTAACAAAATAAAACTGAAGACTCGTTTTAGATTTTTTTCTGTATAATTTGATGTACAACATCATTTCACATCTATACATACACCAATCACTGATTCCTATAATTTCTCATGCACCTGTGATAAACAGAAAAATATTTAAATCACAATTTCAATAAGTTGCAATTGACTTATTTGTTGTAAGGCTGGTTCAAGTATATTTCCTTGAAACATTTAGAGCAATACAATATAATTTTAGAACAATTTGAATCAAGGCAAAGATATATAAATTCTAAGCACACACTTACACACACGGTGTAAATCTAAAGTTGAATATATAAAGAGCAGGATTGTTAGAATAAATATATTTGGCATGGTATATACTTACAGGTTTATTTCAACAATATAAACATAACAATTCTCCCTATTCACTGTGAGCAGAATGGACAAATGCCGAGGAAAAAGTAAACTGCATTCAAGCATTCACAATAGCTTCTTGATCGCAAAAGAAAGTCCCATGTGCGACTCTTGCTCAACATTTTTACACAGAATATGAAGTATAGAAATTTATTTTGTGCCAATCTAACTACTGCAGATGCTTGAATGGAAGTTGCTTACTTTGTCTGACGACTTTGTCCAAGGCTTTATCTCTTCTGCTGACTGTAATTGCATACGTAATGCATTATGCAGTAAAGACACAACAATTGCATAATTAGCAAAAGGGAGAATTTGAATACTATATATACATGAATAAAGGCAATGGCCAATTTTCTGATAAAAGGTTGAACTTAAACTCGAGTCTACATTTGTGGTTTAAGTATGGGTAGCCCAAAGTGCCCAAAACTAATATTTAAAGTGTTTAATTCTTATGTTAACTGCTCTCTTTTCCCATGCTCTAAGAATGTAGAAAACTATTCAAGTTTTTATTCCAGAGAGTTGTTAATACTATAAGTGCAAGATACACTGGTAAATTAAAAACCAACTGTTATAGATTCAAGCCACTTTTGGCTTCCCATATTTAAACCACAGATTTATACTCTAGTTTAAGTTAAACCTGACATCAGAATACGGACCATAGATTTTAGAATCTCACAAAAAAGATAAATATTTTCATTTTTTTAAATAACGTCAAGGTGCTTTGTGAACACATCACGGAGGGAGTGTGAACACTGGATGGAATAGCAATAATTGTTCAGCGTCATTAAAATTCAATGAACGCTGGGCAGAGGTTAGCTTTTAATGTGATTGAGCCCCAAGAAGATTTCTGATACAGAGTTACCATGGATGAATGTACAGTATTACGGAAAGTTGCAAGAAAGCTGTGATTGATTGCAAGCTATACTCTTTGAGAGGCACAGACCAATTCACTTTTTCATAAAATGCGTCTTGATGAAAGTGCTGATTGTCTGCTAGTGGAAATGCAGGTCTCAATATCCAACTGATCAGCAATTGATTGCAATTGATCACAACTTTCTAACAGCATCCCCATTAAAAAATAGTATGCAGAGATGCAAAACTTGTCTTTTAGCATCCCCACCCCTCTAACAAAAGATACATTGTTGTAAAATGATTGATTGACCTCTGGCAACAGACCTGAAGAAAAAGGTCTGGTCGTAATGTTCTTTCTTTTAAAAAAAATCATTAACATCTTGGAATATGAAAGGAAATCGATAAGAAAACATGTAAAATACTGGCTGAAAAGTGAATTTTGAAAGGCTAAGAGGCTTTTCTTTGCCACCCATCCCCCCCCCCCCCCCCTAAGTCTTGTTTTCAAAATGACATGCATTCAACATAAAATGTACAATTAAAAACTAAAACTGAAATTAAAAAAAAAACAAATATGCAATCAACATATAGATAGACCATTTCTATAATATAAAAAAAAAATAGTTAATAGTATAATCTGACAATCCAATTTTTTTTCCTCTGCCTTTAAATATAGTTCAAATAACAACAAGGTAAATAGCACAATTCAAGTAATGATTCATAGGGGCTGTTGCTCAAAAGTTGCAATTGATCACAAGTTGCAGTTGATCGGAATACGCCAATCAAAATAATTGTTTCATGCGCGTCTTGTTAAATGCACGCACCATGCGCTAATGAAAGTGCGCGTTACAATTGGCAAAGTTGCAGTTGATTTGCAGTTGATTTTGAGCAACACCCCATCAGTACTACAACAGTTATTCAATAAATATCTCATTTCATTCTAATTATCAAGGTACTTTCAAATCGTACATCAAAGGTAGAACTATTGGATGGAACAAAATAGCACTTCATTTTGACAGACTTTAATCTGCTGTTTCAAGATGATTTTCTCACAATATACAGAATTACAAGTCAACTAAAAAATAGCATGCTTTAAAACATTTTTTTCTATAAAAACTGTTGGAATTACAAAAAAATACACCAGAAACGTACAATAATTTATAAAAACATATCATATTGAACAACAAACAAAACTAAAATATATGTACTAGATAAAATGATAGTCCAAATAAATAAGTAAAATTTCTTGAATACATAAAAAGCATTCTGTTCAAGTTTTGTTCAACTTCACAAATATTAATATTCCTGTTTGTAAAAGAACTAGAATTAACATGTCAAAATGAAGTCTATGGGGTGTTGCTAGAAAGTTGCAATTGGCACCCGCCACTCAGAATCATGCTTTTGTGTGAATCTTGTCAGAAGCGCCAACTTTGTGCGAATGAAAATGCATGTTTCAAATTGCAACTGATTTGCAGTTGATTTGCAATCAATTGCAACTTTCTAGCAACAACCCCTATGGCTAATATCCCTGATACATAAAACAGATAATGCTGGTATACACTGCATGGCTTCACTCTATAACTTATTTAAAATGCAAAGCAAGATTGCAGGATTACAAGACAACCTTGCCACACTGCTAATGAGTTGTAAAATAATTGATTCTTTTGTTCAATCTTCATAAATGCCACATGATATACAGAACTCAAGGTACAAGATGTTTATTCTGAAAACAAAGTTTTAGTGTTTAACTTTTTAATACAATGAGGGACTAACTACTGCACATGCACATAATTTCACTTAATGTCTTTAAAAAAAACCAGTGACAAATAAAATGCTTTTAGGAATAACGTACAAGTATAACATTTTGTTCCACATTTTTGTGAATATTTTTAAGTCATTTCCATTAACAAAATACATTGTACATAATAAGAAAATAATTTGTCCGGATTAAAATGTTCAAATGGTGAACCAAACCTGAAATCTGGATAATTTAGTTTATAGTTGTCATGCACCTACTGTGTAATCAAGTATATGGCAGACCATGTATGTACCTCATTTATAATGCACAATGCAAATACTTGCAGAGTGCTCTCCAGAGCGGTGTTTCACCAAATTGATCTTAAAGTTACCAGTTGTGCGTGAGGCCATTCTTTAATTCTTTCTTATCTTGGTGAAACACTGCCCAAGCATTTTCACAGTATCCTTACCCTTGCTTTAGCCGATATCTGATTGGAATCGGCCCCCCGATTAAAGATTTTTTTAATACATTATAAGCTGTGGCATACTTGGAATAACTGTAGGACTGCTGAATTAAGGCGTCGCAAATGGTATTCTACAAGTCTGGTCTCTTCAACAGAGCTAATAAAAATGTTTTAAGGCGAAATTAGACAGAAGTAGGATTTATAAAGTTTTTCTTCTGCAGCTAAAGAAAAAAAAATAACATTGTCCAAAAAGACGTTCAGTACATTTCGTGTCTCTTCGTAGATGAAGCCAGCACATCTTGTACTTTGTGGAATTCTTGTATAGCCTTGTGCAATGAGGAATTCTTGTACAGTGACAAACTTGTTGAGGAGAAGAAATTTTTCAATGTGCTTTTATCAGGCGTTCCAAAACTCTGCATCCCATAGGAAGGAACATTGGATGACAGCAAGAGTCCTTACTCATCCTATCAAATCTAGACCAGAATATTGTTTAAAAAAAAACAAGCATCTTATATGGTGGCTGCATAAAACAACAATGTCAAAGAAGACTTTCAGTACATTTGGTGTCTCTTCGTAGATGAGGCCAGTAGACCTTGTACTTTGTGGAATTCTTGTACAGTGACAAACTTGTTGAGAAGAAATTTTTCAATGTGCTTTTATCAGGCGTTTCAAAGCTCTACATCCCATATAGGAAGGAACATTGGATGACAGCATTAATCATCTTATCAAAACTAGACCAGAATATTGCAAAAAACAAGCATCTATATGGTGGCTGCATAAAACAACATTGTCAAAGAAGGCTTCCAGTACATTTGGTGTCTCTTTGTATATGAGGCCAGTAGACCTTGTACTTTGTGGAATTATTACAGTATAGCAATGAGGAATTCTTGTACATAGACAAGATTTAAGGAGAAGAATTTCTTCAATGTGTTTCAATCAGGCGTTTAAACGCTCTACATCCTATATAGGAAGGTATATCGGAAGACTGCGACAGTCATCAATCATCACAATCATCACAAGCCAGATTTTTTGTCAAACAAGTCTACTGAAAGAGGTAATGTTTTTAGAGCTTTTAACTTCACACCAAGCATATGACTTTCATATTTGCTGTTAGCGATCAAGCCAGATCGTTCGCAAAAATTGAGCTAATGGAAAAAAAGACGAGTGAACAGAGGCAAAATTCTAAGAGCCATTGACTTCACACCTAACATACATGTATGACTTTCATTTTTGCTGTTAGTGATCAAGCCAGATCTTTTGCAAAATTGGAGCCCAAGGGAAAAAAAAATGACTGAAAAGAGGCAACATTCTCAGAGCTTTTTTATATTCAGAACAGACATGCAGCTTTCAATTTTGCCGTTAGTGATCGAAGAAAGATCCCATTGATTCTAAAGATCAAGAAATACATTGTCCATAGAACCACATATAGTATCTGATTGTTGGAAACCATACATCAACTTGTCAAAATGTAAGTGTCAGCACCAGGCCTGCCGTTCCAAAGACAGTCAAATACATTGTCCATAGAACCACTATAGTATCTGATTGTTGGAAAGCGTACAGCAACTTGTCAAAACATGACTTTAAAAACTACACTGAAAACCATTAAGAGGAATAAAAAAAAATTCACTAGAAAGCAAACCTCAAATAAAATATTGATTCAAAAGATCATGAAATACATTGTCCATAGAAACACTTTAGTATCTGATTGTTGGAAAGCATACAGCAACTTGTCAAAACATGACTTTCAACACTAAACCTTAAACCATCCAGTGAAATATGAAAAATCAAGACCGATACACACATTCAAATTTGGTGATGCCCTGGAAGTTATCTCGTAGAGCCTTGCAATATTACGTGTTGTTATGCCAAATATACCAAAGGCATGGGATCATATGTTTTGCATGGAATGGAGGACTCAAACTGAAAGGTGAGCTAAAGAATACTGGATTTGAACAAGAAATTGTGGATATTCAAAATACGCGGTTACTCATTGAGTGGGTTTACAAATTTTTTTTTTAGAATAGATTATTATTTTGAATCATTTTTAGTGACATTTTTAGCACGTACTCTTTACACACTCATTTCATTTGGTCTTCATTAAGGATAAGGGGGTATGGATTTCTGGCATGGTTTAGAAGGCTTTTTGTTCAGATTAGTTCTTTAAATGAGTTTATTCATTTTGTTTGTTTTTGTTTCATTTAGGTCTTTGTTAAAGGAGCCAGCTTTCCACTGGATGAGGGAGCCATTGGAGCTTTCCGTTGTCCCCAAGTGGAGTCTGTGGACAAGGTGAAGAAAAGCCCTGCAAAGACTAGGTGTAGCAGAGACAATTCTAAATTGTTGATGCTGCCGTCCCCGTCGGAAAAAGCGGAGCCTATGTCTCGATTCTGCTACGCAGCCGAGACAAAAACTGGATGAGGGAGCCATTGGAGCTTTCCGTTGTCCCCAAGTTGAATCTGTGGACAAGGTGAAGAAAAGCCCTGCAAAGACTAGGTGTAGCAGAGACAATTCTAAATTGTTGATGCTGCCGTCGCCGTCGGAAAAAGCAGAGCCTATGTCTCGATTCTGCTACGCAGGCGAGACAAAAACTGGATGAGGGATCCATTGGAGCTTTCCGTTGTCCCGAAGTGGAGTCTGTGGACAAGGTGTAGAAAAGCCCTGCCAAGACTAGGTGTAGCAGCAAAGGCTCCACACATATTGTGCAAGTTTGATGAAAATCGGGCAAGGGGTTTTTGATTTAGAGCAATTCCACATTGACGCCGCCGCCGGAAAAAGCGGCGCCTATGTCTCGATTCTGCTACGCAGGCGAGACAAAAACTGGATGAGAGAGCCATTGGAGCTTTCCGTTGTCCCCAAGTGTAGTCTGTGGACAAGGTGAAGAAAAGCCCTGCAAAGACTAGATGTAGTATTAAGGGCATCATCACGCAGGTGAGTTTTATATTCAAGATGTTCATAATTTTGGTAATAATTCATAGTTTTGCATTAGAGTTTGAGACACAGTGACTCATAGTTTTTGATAGATCTGAAGTAGGATTAATTAACATCACATCCTGAGAGGCAATGGCAGCCTTGATCGTAGACCGTCTGTTATGAAAGAGGGTCTAGTCAAGCAGAAGTCAAGCTTCCTCCATTGCTAGCTCAAGAAGCTTGCATTTGAAACACCCCTTTTTTAAAGTGGTATGTCCCGTTTAGTTGAATAAATAATCAGCTGAAACCAGACGCCAGAATATTGGAATCGTCGATTAGCAAACCGGGGATTTATCTAAGGCCTCTGAATTGTCCTTGCACCACAGCTGAGCTGATTCCCCCTTTTCAGGGTGTGGAATAGTCCGCATTGCGGGACCTGTAAATCAGCTGTGCATTCGCAGGAAACACAAGATAGCTCTCTCTCAGTCTTACCATATGAGTTGAAGGGAAAGGTTCACCTCCATCCAGTTTATTTAAGGCCTCTGAATTGTCCTTGCACCACAGCTGAGCTGATTCCCCCTTTTCAGGGTGTGGAATAGTCCGAATTGCGGGACCTGTAAATCAGCTGTGCATTCACGGGAGACACAAGATAGCTCTCTCTCAGTCTTACCATATGAGTTGAACGGAAAGGTTCACCTCCATCCAGTTTATTATTTAATTACATGGACACTCTATTCTAAGAGGGTTGGGGCAAGTACCAGAACAAGTACAAGACATAATACAGCAGGGCTTAAATTAATCGAAGGCCATGGAGGCCATGGCCTTGGATGCCCTATACTCTGGCCTTGATGCCCTCCACAAAAATGCTCATTTGCCTTGGAGATTTAGGTGCCCTTTTTTTCTTTTCCCCATTCCTGCTGTAGTATAAAAATGTGCCCTAAATAAAAAATGGCCTTGCCCTAAAATCAACGAAATTTAAGGCCTGATACAAGAACCAAGACTGCTACATCCAGAGCCAAGACAGTGGCAGTAAAAGAAGAGTACAGTCAAA
>BQKZ01010869.1:0-19579 GCA_036244855.1 Temnopleurus reevesii | reverse complement strand
CCTGATTGACTTTCAAACTTACATTCAAAAGTCAACTATTTAGAGATTATGTTTGACAATTGAGATGTTTACAGTGCATTAGGATAGTTTTTGCTCTATACAGTCAAATTATTCCTACCATCATCACCATCATCATCATCATCATCACCATCGTCATCATCAACATCATCATCATCATCATCATCATCATCATCATCATCATCATCATCATCATCATCATCTCCATCATCGTCATTGGCTATCTTTATCATCATCACCATCATCACCATCATCATCATCATCCTCCCATCCTCACCTCAAACTCAGCATGTTTCTGAACATCTTCTGCCCTGTGCCTACTAAGGATGAACTCAGCCTCATTAGCCACACGTAGGAGGTGTTCCCTCGTCAAACCAGAGTAAAGCCTGCCCTCGTTGACCAGCTCTATGAAGGCTAGACCAGCGTGTTTCTGAATAGAGTTCTGCCACTCCTGTGAGCACAGCATCATGACGAGCTCAATGACTGAGTTTGAGGACTTCATTGTGATCAGACCTTGGGGATAAGAGAAGATAATGGATGGCTACATAATTTTCTTTTCGTAACAATGTCACTGGAATTATTGTGGAACAAGCCATTCATAGACATTTTATAAATCATATGTTGAAAAATGTCTTAAAATACAATAGTAACAATCTACTCTCTCTGTATTTCTTATGTGTCCTTTCAAGACAACAAGAAGTACATCGGGAATAAAATTGTAAATTTTCATGCGAGAAAAAAAAGCTTATAAATTTTACAATCCAGTGATGTAACTTTGTAACCTGACAAGCTATTATAGCAATGCAATGTAATTCATTGTTGAGTAGAAGATAATTTCATAATAAGTCAGATTGGATTTTTCTATTCATTGTAATTTTGGGTCATTTCATAAAGTTGTAAGATTTCATGTTTTACAATACACTTGAAGTACATTTATTTTCAATTGTTTGGAAATTACATATTTGGGAATTTGATATATCATACATCATACATGTATTTTTTTTTTTTTTTTTTTATGACAAATTCTTAGTCTTACCTTCAATCAACAGCTCCTGTCCATGGCTTCCTAGCAGTGTCTTCGACAAGAAAGGAGCAAAATCCAGGAAAATTTCTCGAAGGAGTGGTGCAGCCGTCTCTAAAGCTTTGGTCAATCTCTCCTCCACCGTTCCCTCCGACGACCCCGCAACCAGCTTCTTCTCAGCGAGAGAGGGCGTCATCACACCCTCCGCCACACCCGAGAGATCCAGGGGCGGAGGGCGGTAGAGCCCAGACTTCTCCTGGACTTCCGCTGGTAGAGGGGTGTTGGTGTAGGGCACGGTGGGTGTTTCGCCTGGTGGTAGGGCGGCATCTGCACCGATAGGCGGGGCACCAGGAGGTTGTTCACCGTTCTTGGTTCCAGTCCAGGGCCATGTGTGAATGGGATGCTTTTCTGGTGGGTTACAAACAAGACCAAATGATCTACAATACAGCATGGTTTATAAATTGATTTTAAAGTCCTTGTTTCTATTCCAAGATTTGCATCTTTATATATTTTGATGCTCTACAGAATCCTTAATCATCACTATGTCCAAATGATGTGGAGCTGGAATATATTTTGTAAAATAAAACACACAAAAATGTGGCAAAAATGTAGATTTTCAAACTCACAAGAATATTCATAACTCTAAGGGTAAATTGGCTTACCAAATCTTAGTTTGGTTTATAAAAATAAATATTTCAGATCATGACAATGTAAAGAAGTAATTGGATGGAGAAATTTGCTTTTAGTACAGATTTTTTCTCCAAACATATGAAAAAGATTCATTTACGATTTGTTGCACATATATAATTTTGCATAGGGATGGTGAGGTTTCATTTAGGAAGGAGTCCACTTCAAATCAAACAATTCATGCAATATAGATTAAAAACAAAAGGGACAGACATTTGTATATGTACAATGAGGTTACAAACACATCAGTTTAAATCAAAGTTATTAAATAATCTGTGATAGCTATGGGAGCTCTTATTTGGCTTGACACAGCTAAAATACACACTAACTAAAACAATCAAACTAGATGTTGTAATACAAAGGTAAATTCAAAAGGTAAAAATCATGATCATCATTGACAAATTAATAAATGCAAAAGATATAAAAGGAAAAAAAGGAGCAGGGGTTTAAGGATCACACCTGCATGCACTCACCATCCGACTCACCCACTTTCTCAGACGCTATTACTATTGACGAGATCGATGTCGTACCCTTGGGAGGGTGCAAAGGTCCCTCTGCACCGCCCTCTACTGTCGACTCCCCATCGGCCAAACCCTCTCCTTTCACCATGCTTGGCGAGGCAATGTCTTTTGTCGGAGGAGTTGGAGCTTTCGTCTCCTCCTCTTCTCCTTCAAGGGAGCCGTTCTCCAGGGAAACCTCCTGCATCTCATCTTCATCTTTGCCTGACATGTCGCCATCACTGACGGTTGGGATGATGTTGGTTGGAGAGACAACTTTCTTGTCAAGTCCATTCTCTATGGTGTCAGTCTTCTTACCTTCATCCTCATCATAAATCTCTTTCTCCTATGCAAAAAAAATATTATAGAAGATGTACAATATAGAATATTAACAATATAGGATGTTAATAATGAGGACTTTTAGAGAAAATTTTCATTGCATGCTTTAAAGGCATTTTAGTACCTATTCACTTAGTCACTTGGCTCTTAAATAATATGACTGGAATATAATTTCTTTGTGCCAGTTCCCATTCCCATTTATTAAAGGCATTCACATGGTAATTTCCATGTAAAATTGTAATATGACAGAGATGTAAATCCAACCTCAATATTTTCATCACTAACTTATTTTCATTAAAAGCTAAGAATAAAATCTGAGAATGATTTTTTTTTTTTGCATTTTAGCTCAATTTCACAAGGAAGTAAGACATGCTGTTGGTTTGTAACAAAGTGTCTGGATGCTCAGAAAAAAATAGGATCAATTGCAGGAATCAAACTCGCTACATATAGGTAATGAGAAGAGGGTCACAAACACTGGACCATCAGAGTAGTTCCAATCTGGGAATGATAAGTCAATGGTATAACCATACAAATTAATTTCTGCAAAAACAATTATAAGCCGTGTATTTGTAACTAAGAAATGTTTTGTTAACCTTATCTGTTTTCTCTTCTTCCAGCTCAGCACTGCTACCATCCTGAGATGGGGAATCTTCCCTCATCCTGTTATCATCTTCATCCTCTTCTTCTTCTTCTTCCTCCTCATCTTCCTCTTCATCCTCTTCTTCCATTGCTCCTTCTTTCTCTGCCGGAACTCTCGTTGCCTCCTTGTTATCAATGGCAGCTGTGTGGTTCAAAGAAGAAAGATTTTTTAATAAGATTTTGAAGTTTAAGAACATAATAGGATAGGATAAAATGGGATAAAATCTTACAAATTGACAGCTCTGCTTTAAGAACTGTTCACCCGATGCTAATTCATATCAATAACACAAGGTATATAAGGATACAGGTTGATATCAAATGGAAATAATAAAAGATCTCAAAACCTTAATCTTACACAATAGACTAAAGCATGGATAAGAATATTGATTAGAATCGCAAATATTTCTTTTCATATGAATAGTTTGGAAATAATGTCTTTACCTTCACTCTTTCTCAATTAAAGGCACATTTAGTTCATTTAGTTGGCTTTTCACATTTCAATTTAAAAACTGATGAATATTCCTGAAGATTGGAATGCATCATAAATTATATAGAAGATGGTACCCATTCCTGCTTGTTTCAAGCCCTGATCCGGCTCCTTCAGTGCAGCAGCCAGTGGCTCCTTTCTAGTCTCCTGGGTGATGGAGACCTGAGCTGCAGGAGGAGCCCTAGTAGGAGGTTGGACTGTATCACAATGAAAGTCAGTAGATCTACCTGCTCGTTTCAAGACCTCCTTGGCCTGATCCGGCTCCTTTGAGGCAGCACCAAGTGGCTCCTTCCTAGTCTCCTGGCAAATGGAGACCTGAGCTCCAGGGGATCCCCAGTTGGAGATTGGAATGTATCACAAAAAAAGTCAGTAGACCTACCTGCTCGTTTCAAGGCCTCCTTTGCCTGATCCGGCTCCTTTGAGGCAGCACCCAGTGGCTCCTTCCTAGTCTCCTGGGTGATGGAGACCTGTGCTCCAGGGAGAGCCTCAGTCAGAGGTTATGTATTACAAAGAAAATAGATGATGGTACCCATACCTGCTCGTTTCAAGGCTTCCTTTGCCTGATCCGGCTCCTTCGATGCAGCACCCAGTGGCTCCTTCCTAGTCTCCTGGGTGATGGAGACCTGAGCTGCTGGGGGAGCCCCAGTAAGATATTGGAATGTATCACAAAGAAAATAGAAGTCAGTAGACCTACCTGCTCGTTTCAAGGCCTCCTTGGCCTGATCCAGCTCCTTTGACGCAGCACCCAGTGGTTCCTTCCTGGTCTCCTGGGCGATAGAGACCTGAGCTCCAGGGAGAGCCCCTGTCGGAGGTTATGTATTACAAAGAAAATAGATGATGGTACCCATACCTGCTCGTTTCAAGGCCTCCTTGGCCTGATCCGGCTCCTTCGATGCAGCACCCAGTGGCTCCTTCCTAGTTTCCTGGGTGATGGAGACCTGAGCTCCAGGGGGAGCCCCAGTAAGAGCCTCAACCTGGGCTCCATCTGATCCCTCCCTGGACCCTGCATCTTCTGCTCTCTCTGGCCTTCGCGTCTGGGTCGCTCTGTTGTCCATCTGTAAAGAAGTAATGAAACACATCTTGATTACAATGCTATTGAAAGCAAAAACATGTCAGTGAATGTATCAAATACATATATATGGAATATATAAATCCAGTTGATGAAACTTTTTCAAATGTATGATACAGGTCAAATCTTATGATTTTCTTCTGGTTTGCCAAATCTTACACATTCTTTTGTCCCTAGATAACATCAAGGAATGTTTCCTACAGGTACAAAAAGTTTCCTACAGATACAAGTATTTCCTCATGTAACTACACTCAAATGTTTGTATTATCCTGTTAAAAGCAAGGATACAGTCTTTGAATTTCTTCTTTATTTTTGTAAGTTTGAAGCATTATAGAACATTTCAGGCAGCATCCATGATGATTAGTGTCCAATATAATACCATTAAACATTGGAAATCAGAAGGAATTCTATCACAATTTAACTTGACTCACCTCTTGTTCAATGTCTTGAGCGGAGGCCTGAGACCTTTGGATGGAGTTCTGTCTTGAGAGGGACGGTGAGTTGTCTGAATCTAGGATGTCACGGTAACGAGCGACCATCAACACTGAGATGAAATACACGATGGCTAGGGCCAGGAACTGGGCTTGCTTGCTCTCCTCCTGACCAAAAAATGAAGATGTTTAATCAGGTCTGTTCATTAGAACTGGATCTGATAGCTTTCCCCTTTCATAATGAATGGTTTCCAACAGAATGTTTTGTTGCTAATTTGTAAAACCTATAATAAGTACATTTTTCATGTAAAATGAGGGAAAAATTATAGATGGTGTAGACAGATTCAGACCAATAATTAGCATTAGCAGTAATTGAAGCTTGATGACAAGTAATCTTGATCTGTTGCAGTGCAAAGTTACATTTTTTTCAAAGATTTTTTTTAAATAGTTAATAAAAAAAGAATATCTACCATCTTCAATTCACTTCACTTCTATTTTCACATTTGCATATTAAAAAAAAGAAACAAACATCTAGAAATTTTAATATACAACAGGTCATTAATCATGTTGGGAATATAGTCTTCTGTCTGAAAAATGGGGCAATTAAAGAGAATAGAGTTAGTTTTACCAATTTAAAGACTATGTATCAGATCACTCTAAATACACTCATCACATCTCTGTAGACGACTAATCTAAGTCCATGGATGTACCCTAATTTTTTCATTACGATACAATTGGTCAGGACTTTAATCATTTTGAATTTGAAACATGCTGTCCCCCCCCAAAAAAAAAGAGAAGCTTCATGCTAGCATTGCCAATTTGAAGAATGATTCATATATTTGAATAGATTATATGCTTACCACATCTCTATAGATGACTGCTCTAAGTCGATGGATATTATCTGATTTTTTCATTACAATACAATTGGTCAGGCCATTAATCATTCTGAATTGAAACATTCTGTCCAAAAATCAAACAAATGATAATAAATGCTAGTGTTGCCAATTTGAAGAATAACTCATATTTGACAAATTCATATGCTTACCACATCTCTATAGACGACTGCTCTAAGTCGATGGATATCCATGTCTTGAAGCAGTCTCTCTAGATCTCGAACCGGAGACATCGGACTTGCAAGGTTCTCAACAATGTTCTGAAATGGTAACAGGAAATAGACAAAATGCAGAGATACTTCAAATAGAAGTAGCTATTTTAACCCATTAGACTGTAGTGCTTTGTTGTTCCTGGTGGGACAGAATTCCTGATGGTCCATTAGTACAAGAATTCCCCTGTACAATTTCTAGGGTAATTACTGAATACAGCATTCACTAACATAAGATCAAAGAGAGCAATGCATGAAATCTTCAAGAAAACTACACAAGAGAATCCTTGATAAAAAGAAATGGGAAGTTACAAGCACATTTATATAATTCTTTCAAGTTTATTTTCATGTAAACTATTTGTGAATTGAAAATATTTCTGTTAAGTTCTTGCCAAGCAAAACATCTTTTCCTATAAACTTCACATTACCAAGCAGCAATTAGGATGGCATTTCATTATATCAAGTTTTGTCCTGCGACTATTTGTGCTGACAACACTGAGAGATGCCAACCATTCCAGAATATGCATGAGGTCAAAATCTACATATGAATAACACAATAGCTGACCAAAAAGATAGCAAACATGTCAACAATAACTATACTATCAGCCATCCACTTGTAATGAAAGCCTTGAAGCCATATGAAAAAAAAATGTATATTCTTAAATGATTGGCATCTCTGCTCCCTACCCCTCTCTAAATATTACTATACAAAATGTGTTTTTTGAGAATGAACGGGCCTTTATCATAATCTACAAAAAAAGGATGAATTACAGAAAATCTTCAGCAGATGATGTGCATATGAATGCATTTGATTGTGAACAAAACCCCACATTTTTATAAATCATTGAGTGTGACAAAACATAGGCATATTTCGCACAAACTGGAGCCAAGGTGAAAGAACTTTGACAGTTTGCACAAAGTAAAACAATTGAAAATGAAAATAAACTTCACCAAAACTCTTCAAAATATCTTTAAGTTCACAAAGATTTTAATTAAACAGAACCAAGTATATGTTTAAAAGACATGCAAAGAGAAAGGAATCGACCCAAACACACCATTAAACACTGTCACCCCTCAACCTGCAATAATATAATCAATATAAAATTGCCGAACACACATTTCCCATGTTTTTTAGGTCTGTTATCCAAGATCAAAACTTTTGATCTCTTTTTGGTGAATATTGCAGCGAAGAAGTTGACATGCCACTCAGGGGTATGAGCATTTCATGGGGGACACTGCAAACACATTAAAACAAATGACATTTCTGTAAGGTCCAATTTTTTTCAGGTCCCCAAAATCTCTGTTTTCTATTGTGTCTTAGTTCTCATATGACAAGATCTCGATATAATTAGGAAGCTGTGCTAGGCCAAAAGACCTCTTGATATCAAGACTCAACATATCTTATATCAATATTTTGCGCCATCTCCCTATAAAGACTAGAAATCAACATGCCCATGCACATACTTAAGAAATGCATAAATATTCTAACATGGAATCTGTCATTTATCCAATAAAAGGCCATTATAAAGTAAGGCAGACTGAGTAATAGACCAGACAAATGTAATTAAAATCAAAATAATCAATATAAGAAAGCACATCCATGTCCAGGTAAAGTTCCTCTTTTTAGTGTGATGATGTGAATTGTAAATACATGGACTTGCATGTGTGCATATTCATCAAGTATAGATGAAACACTGTATTTTGTATGATGTAAAGAGTGCATGGATACCAACAATTTATCATGATACTAAATCAATAAGATAATCAACATGTAACAGAGAATTGTATTTGTAAAATCCCAGATTAAAGTAAGACGTAAGACTAAAAATAGCAAGACCTATAATTGCTTACACGTGGTAAAAGGTGAACATACACTTATTTTCTTAATGTGTGTAGCACGAATCAGAAATATGGAACAAATTTTTGTTTGACTGAGCTTAACTGGAAAAGGTGATTGTGGAGGTGAAGTTTTGAAAGATGAAAAAGTACAATGCAAGCCATCTGGTACAAAATAGACTTTGAAAAAGGATTCCTGCAAAGACACAATTATTTTTTTTTTAATTTTCACAGCGTGCAGCTGTAAAAAAGAAAAAAAAAAGAAGAGGAAAAAAAAAAGTTTCATGGCATAGCATGCCAAAGCATAAAGGGTTCTTTCTTTAATATTGTCATGTTCCCAAATTCTACAATCAATGCATTGTTTTAACCCATTTTTAATCTTACAAAGCATTTCTATATCTGTAACAATCGAAAGAAAATCTTTTCCTATGATCACATATCTATTTTATATCGCTTCTTAAACTTACGGATTTGATTTTTAAACTAACGAAAAAACAAGAATATAATGAAAAATGTGTTCCCTACATAATTTCAAATATGTCAGTTACAAATTAAAAATTCCCTAGTGACATTTTAAAAACTACAATGGCAAGAGTCCTAATGTTTTTTTCTCGCTGATTTTCCTTCTGAATTAAAAAAAAAGAATAGAACAGAAGCAAGAACAATGATGGGATATACAGTTTTAGGTATTTGTTGATGATGACGATAGAATGTATCTGAGATCTATGAAACAGCAGTGCTTGTGAAGTGATAGTCATGATTGCGTTTAAGAAAGAGTGAATAAACGATACGCTCATGCATGCAAAGCTTTGATATGAGTGGACATTGTGTAAAATCACCTTCTTATAGAATCCCAATATCAAATGATTCCATCTCCTGCCCAAAGCAATCTTCAATTTTATAGTCATGCATACCAATTAAAGATTTTAGAAAGGAAAATAGAAACAAACAAATCAAAGCCTAGTGTAACCCTTTCGACCAAACAAAAGAAAAGGTTTAAAAATCAAAAGGAGGGTCGCAGATGGACAAGATATTACAAGATATAATTGGCTGGATTTGATAACTTATCAAGGAGAAGGTGTCATGGTGCAGATATGTGGATGACAAATTGAAAATGGTTGCCAATTTGCAGAATGGAAGGGGAACACTAAGAAAGACTGATGGGCAGCGTTCATGTGACACATGTTAAAAGACAAGGTCTTGTTGGAGTAAATGAAGAAAAATGAAAAAATCTTGAACAAGAATTCATGCACTGTACCTTCATATAACCGGGAAGCCGGACATTAGTGACAGCCTGCTAAATATTGGGGGAACAGGATATTAACCAATCAGAGGAGAGCTTTTAATGCAAATATGAATAATATTAACCAATCAGAGAGGTTACATCTTCCAGGAGTGGATCATCAATGTAGTAAATATGCTAGGAATGTTTTCTATTTTGAAAACGTTTGTCTTTCGGCAAGGGGGAAGGTGCGTGTATACACATATCGGAAATCTAAATGCCTAAAATTTGCATCTACACATATTGGTAATCTAAATGCCTAAAATTGCATCTATTTCTACAGTAAATACCTACTACAGGTGTAAAACATACATTCCCCAATTACAATTTTTTTTTTCTATTTTCTTTATTTTGTATAATTTGTTTGATATAACACAATGTGTATGAAAAAAAAATGTAATCAGAACAAAATGTTAGCTGTACATGTCAATGACGTTCAAATGAATAAATTCCAAATGTCTGAAAATGTATTGTCTACTTGTAAGAATCAATTGCAACATCATGATTTTTATGACTGTTTTCAGACATGTAGTTATGACTAACGAGCCTAAACAATAGAAATAAGCTGTGATATTGATAACCTTCTTATTGATTCCCCTTTAGACTAATGATCGTTTATTATTGAGTATATGTACAATCATGATCTAATTACTTTATTCAGATCAATGCCGAATTTCCTCAACAGATGATACATTTTCATAAAGAATAACAATACCAAAAAAATCAAAGTACCTCTGTCTAAAAGTTGAAAAAAAGTTGTAAGATGTATAAGATGTATTTGGGGGCACCGATAAAAATATTTCTCTCCGTTTTTCATTTTTGTTCTTGCTTTTTCATTGTTTGATTAATGTACATGTTTTCATTTACCAATAATATGTATTAAAATAATTCGATAAATGTAACAACTCTTAGGAATTCATCATGCCATGCCATTAGAAAAGTGTTAAATATTGAACTCTGCCATTTCTAAAAGCTTCTTGGTGTGGTTTGTGCTTGCTTCCATGCACATTAAAAATTCTTTGCAAATAATCCTCCAAATTTTCCACAACAAATGATGAAAATGGTTGTTCCTACCAAAAGATTGTCAATATCTTATGAGATTAAACTTTCTATTTCCAATATTACTTCCCATTGGCAACAAAGAAGCTTCTATTTATCTAAAATAACAAACTGTCTGTACATGAAAAAAAAAATGCTTTAAAATGTGAATGATAATGGGTTTTTTTTCTCTGACTATTGTACACTTTAATGTTTTCATGGGGGCGCCTTACAATTTAACATTGTCCATGGAGGCACAACCTTTAGTAGTAGGTAATAATGGAGATGTTTTGTATGAAAACTAAGTTGGAAATAGGTCATGTTTTGTTTTGAATATATTTTTTAAAGTTCAATTTCTATTATATTATGCAAAAAAAAAATCATATAAGCTAGCATTTTCTATATCTTGAGCATTACTTTAAATATACTTTATTTGAGAAGTAGCTATCGTTTTGGAACATGATGCAATTATGATGCATAGCAACTAAAACAAACTCAATTGATCATCGGCATATTCATGTGAAAATTACATCTCACTTTCATCCATGCACATGCATTAAAATGTCAGTACATTATCAAGCAAGCCATGATTTATCCGAGTTTGTTAACAATGTATGATATCAAAACAAATAAAATAATTAATTGGGACATAAATTTCATACATTATGTAAAAAATCAATCGCAGTAGTTTTTAGATTATGGTTTGAACAAAACAAACAAAATCATGTAATCAAAATGGAAAGAAAAGGGAGAGAAAAATAAAACAAGAGAGACAAAACTTGAGATCAGGAGAAAATAATATACAGGAAAAAGATAATAAAAGTTATAAGAGAGTAGATGTCAATAGAAAAAGAGAAGAGAATGGAGGATTAGAGAAAGAGAGAAAATTGCAGAAAAAGGGTCTATAATAGGAGGGATTGTGTGTCAAAAGAGATGTTCCTTCCTGTTTCGTACTTGTAGCATCATTCACTCCAAAAGAGGGGAACACAGGGAGCATAAGATAAGGAGATGCAAATGGTCAAGATGATTAAAGGAGATAAAGAGATGGGATCACAGGTATCTGCTCATTTGGAGGGGGTGGGGCACAAAAGATGATGAGAGCAATAGTACGGAATGGGAGAAGTGTTGAAAGGTGCAGATGAAGAGAGAGGGGGAATGAGAGTAATTTGGAAGTATGGGACTCCAAAAATACAGAATGGGTCTGAAGTATGGGTCAGACCAAAGAAGAGATAGGACACATTCAATTTCTTTTACATTGTGCCATTCGGTTTAGCTGGAGCAATCAGGGACAGGAAATACGGGGCGATAAGGTGAAAAGTATGGGTCAGGAGAAGATGAGGATTTCCTACAGAAGTTTGACTGTAACCGGAAGGAGTGAGAGATAGCGGCAATAGAAGGGGGAAAGATAGATAAATAGAGACAAAGGGCAGATAGAATTGATATGTTCTACTGGTGTATCTCCTCACCCTGGGAGAAGGTTGAGTAGCCTGGATGAGTGTATGTATACTGCCTGTAGGCGTGCTAGGTTCAGCTGGAGGGGGAGGGGGAAGGGGCAGATGAAAGGGAGAGAGGGGTGAGAAGAAGAGAGAGGGAAGAATGGAAGGGAAAGAGAGAGAGAGAGAGAGGGGTGGATCAGAAGTATGGGACATAGAAGAGTGGGTCTGAAGAATATGTCATTCCAATGGTACAATGGAATACTGTCTCGCACTGTCCCATTCATTCAGCCAGAGCAGGGAGAGTAGGAGAGTAAAAAAAAGAATGATTGAGAGAGTATGGTAGAGACAAAAGCAAAAACAGAGGGAGAGATGGAAAGAGAGAGATAGAAAGAGAGGGAGAAGATAGAATCAATGGGATGATTTGTTAGATGGGTGTATCTCCTCACCCTGGGAGAAGGTTGAGTAGCCTGGATGAGTGTATGTATACTGCCTGTAGGCGTGCTAGGTTCAGCTGGAGCAGGCTTGTTGAGACTTACTGTACTGGACGATGGCGAGGGATGCATTCTGAACCGACACTCAAGAACGTTGCGAATCGCACAAAAGCAGGCTGCAAAAGACAAAGAAAAGAAGAAAAATCATGATAATTGTCTACTTATTCAATATTAGATTGTGTTTTACTTTACAAGATAGTGTAATTAATATGACATCAGGACACCGTAAATACATATTTTCAGAGATGTTGCATAGGATGCAAGTCTTAATCAGCATGGAGAAGTATCAAGTCAATGAACCCATCATGTCGAGTCTCATCTTAGGTAGCAATATGTAAAGTTTCTCACATCGCATATGCCAATGGATGAGTATTAACCTATACCTAATCACTCGCAAAAAGAATTGAAGAAAAAAGTATCAAGAGTCTTACTAAGTCGCAGACATTGTCTGAGGATGCCTCCCCTTGCAACACTCTTCTCGGCCTCCAGCTCTCCAAAGTTCTGATTGCTTGCAAAGACGAGGACGTCGACAAGGTTCATGATTCGGTTGATGAAGGAGATACCGACATCGAGGGGCAGGTTCTGGGTCGGCTCGATGATGTCAGGATCTTGCTGCTGCTGGAAGGGAGAAGTAAGTGTAGTAAATTGTGATGATTTTATATATCATTTCTCTTTAATAACAGTTTTGATAAGCATAGAGCTATCAAAAGCAGAGCGTTAGAACAGACGATGTCCAGACTTGCTGAATTTGAGGTATGTCTACAAAATTGATCATTTGTATTGGTTTGGACAAATCATGTGTTGGCAAATTTAGGTTTCCTAATTGGAGTTCTCATTGTGAATCTTCATAATCATAGAACAAAGACATTATAAAGTGCATTATGACCTCTGCTACATGTTTGGATTATCTCCAAAACGTTTGTGCAAAAATGGATATGTATATANTAGATGGGTGTATCTCCTCACCCTGGGAGAAGGTTGAGTAGCCTGGATGAGTGTATGTATACTGCCTGTAGGCGTGCTAGGTTCAGCTGGAGGGGGGGAGGGGGAAGGGGCAGATGAAAGGGAGAGAGGGGTGAGAAGAAGAGAGAGGGAAGAATGGAGGGGAAAGAGAGAGAGGGGTGGATCAGAAGTATGGGACACAGAAGAGTGGGTCTGAGGAATATGTCAGTACAAAGGTACAATGGAATACTGTCTCGCACTGTCCCATTCATTCAGCCAGAGCAGGGAGAGTAGGAGAGTATTAAAAGGGAGTAAGAAAAAGAAAGATTGAGAGAGTATGGTAGAGACAAAAGCAAAAACAGAGGGAAAGATGGGAAGATAGAGAGACAGAGAGAGAGATAGAATCGAGGGGATGATTTGTTAGATGGGTGTATCTCCTCACCCTGGGAGAAGGTTGAGTAGCCTGGATGAGAGTATGTATACTGCCTGTAGGCGTGCTAGGTTCAGCTGGAGCAGGCTTGTTGAGACTTACTGTACTGGACGATGGCGAGGGATGCATTCTGAACCGACACTCAAGAACGTTGCGAATCGCACAAAAGCAGGCTGCAAAAGTCAAAGAAAAGAAGAAAAATCATGATAATTGTCTACTTATTCAATATTAGATTGTGTTTTACTTTACAAGATAGTGTAATTAATATGACATCAGGACACCGTAAATACATATTTTCAGAGATGTTGCATAGGATGCAAGTCTTAATCAGCATGGAGAAGTATCAAGTCAATGAACTCATCATGTCGAGTCTCATCTTAGGTAGCAATATGTAAAGTTTCTCACATCGCATATGCCAATGGATGAGTATTAACCTATACCTAATCACTCGCAAAAAGAATTGAAGAAAAAAGTATCAAGAGTCTTACTAAGTCGCAGACATTGTCTGAGGATGCCTCCCCTTGCAACACTCTTCTCGGCCTCCAGCTCTCCAAAGTTCTGATTGCTTGCAAAGACGAGAACATCGACAAGGTTCATGATTCGGTTGATGAAGGAGATACCGACATCGAGGGGCAGGTTCTGGGTTGGCTCAATGATGTCAGGATCTTGCTGCTGCTGGAAGGGAGAAGTAAGTGTAGTAAATTGTGATGATTTTATATATCATTTCTCTTTAATAACAGTTTTGATAAGCATAGAGCTATCAAAAGCAGAGCGTTAGAACAGACGATGTCCAGACTTGCTGAATTTGAGGTATGTCTACAAAATTGATCATTTGTATTGGTTTGGACAAATCATGTGTTGGCAAAATTAGGTTTCCTAATTGGAGTACTCATTGTGAATCTTCATAATCATAGAACAAAGACATTATAAAGTGCATTATGACCTCTGCTACATGTTTGGATTATCTCCAAAACGTTTGTGCAAAAATGGATATGTATATATTACTTATCAACCAGTTTTTTTAGCTTTTGCTCAGTCTTTTTCAGGACTATTTCTTGAAAGATAACCGCACACCACATGGTGCAACCGCAAATCTTTTTTAATTATCAACCAGTGTTTTGAACAAAATGGGTTCATCTTGTTTTGGGTTTTTTTTTTCTTTTTTATTTGCTCTTTTCCTCTACTTGCTGCTCAGACAATGTTTTACCCATACAAAGAAGACAAATCTATTTTACTTAGAGCTTTGTACCTTTCTAGACGTTATATTTTTTCAAGAATGAAATTCATAGAAAGATACCTATGAGATTAAATGAATTCTTGTCTTTTAAATCATAAAGATGCTTTCCAAATCTATAATAAAAGATAATGGGTGAAAAAATGAATCTACTCCTATATGCATAATCATGAATGCAGTGCATGTCTATGAACAAAAGCATATAACTCATCTTGAATAGTTTGGAAGAACTGTAAAATAAAATATTAGTAAAACAGAATGCATAACAATGCATAAGAATGCAAACTAAGATAACTTTTCTATTCCATGTTGAACACTATACAATCATTTTACTTTTTGTTCTGAATTAATTTGATTATTACGATTATTTGTCAGGCTCCCATACCTGTAACTGTAAATATGAGAAAAGAGTGGGGAAAATAATAACTCTAATTTCAATATACATGATTGGTCAAGTAAACAAAAAGAACTCCTTTTAATGCAAATCTGCAAAAACGAAAAGCAGATGCAACATGCAACACCATTATAGAATTATTAGTTTCTTGATCATAAGTATTATGACGTGTTTTACGGGAGATGCTTATTTCCTCAAAATTTGTATGGCTCATAATTGTGTAATTGAACTCAAACATTGCAGGCAAGCATTCAAAGCATAACATATTATTTTTCAACTGAAAGGTGCATACTATCAAAATGAACTTCTAAAATGCATCAAAATGCAAAGGTTAAAGGTCAACATTTACATAGAATAGAGGCAGCATGATGACATCAGGTTGATCATACAGCTGTGCAAGGAGGAAACGGTAGACAACATCAAGTTTTTCACTCCCTTGGCATGAGCAGAATTTTTACGAAACAAATACTTTCCAAGTTGAATTCAGAGTAAATTCATATCACAGGCCATTCATGAGAACATAATTTACAGTCTGTGAAATCTTCTTTTTGGGGTGATAGATAATGTGGATTTTTGGGGGGCAAACGTATTATAAAAGGCACATATTTCTATATGCAGGCATGGCTATGAACTTAATGCAGGGAAAATAGGTCTGGTGGAAAGAAATTTCAATAATTTACAATATCTACAGCCCAAAATATTAGCTTGATCAATGAACTAATTGATTTGTTTATTAGTTAATCTTAAAGCAAAGGGACATTGATATCTGAAACACACACAATCCATAAATATAATTGCTGGGCAGGATGCTTCAGATATCAGTTATTATTAATAACAAGAATGTAGCATTAACATGATGGAATACTTGCAACAATAGCTTGAAATACAGATTAAAAGTCAATTAGGTTTCTTCCTTTAAATCTTAAAGTAGTGCCATAAGATTTATCACAGATTATAATGATTTCCACAATTGAATATGCTAGCATTATAAGATAATATGGCTCACTAAATGTTTGCAAACACTCAATGCTAAATCTGACAGTGATTCTGCTTGAAACAAACCACATACAACATAGCTAGTTTATGTACAGTATGTTGGTCAAATTTATAGATGTAGGTATCATAGTGTCAGTGTTTTTTCCAGCAAAGAGACATGGCAACATTTTGTGAAATCATTACAATGACAAATTACATTTACAGAGATTCCCACTGTTCTAGAATATGCATGAGATGCATTTTCATATAAATTGAAGGCTTTCATTAGAAGTGACTGGATGAGATTCCATAAAGGTTAAAACCTCTGCATTTCAGCAAGTGCTAAATACCAAATTTCAATACAATATCAGCACGATTATTACACTGTAAGATTTGTTTGTGTCTATGCAACAGTGTCATGTTTATATTGCTGATTTGTAAAACAATAGACCACTTTCGTAATATATTCCAAATCTAGTCAAGCTTCTTTGTCAAATGCACAATGACACACTATTTGTTTACCTGATATAAAATAATCGTAATTCAATTGAAGGAATATGGATAACATGCAGTTGTTCTTGTTAGGTTGGTGAAGCTACAATTTTGTCCAACCTGGCAACATCAACGTGAGCAAGTAGCATTCTGACTATTGCGCCCTCATTATTTGTTAACAGCGGACTGCACAGTTGTCTTCAGGGAAACAAGAGTAAATTTTAATACCTTAAGAAAGTGGCCTATTGACAAAACACACAGAAGGGCAGCAAATTTAGATTTTAAAAGCATTCCAATGAGACTTACACTTCTAGATGTAGCAGCAGAGAGGAGAGGCAGGATGCCTCCACATGAATAGATGAGAACATCCATGATCTGAGAGATCATCTGAGTAACGTTCTGAACAAAGATGGTGTTCTCACCAGCATTCACATAGTCTATAACTGTCCTAGTGTTGTGGCTATGAAGAGGGAAGAAAAGTAAATACAAACTAATACAGTCACACCCATTTTCATGGCCACCTCTCTATAATGGGTAGCTTTCTAAGATTTTACCACAGCCATTCAGTCCTAAATGTTTTGCTTTAGCATCTCCAGTCTTTAATGCCAAACTTATGTTAGCTATAAATATACATCAGTGGGATTGGCAATACTCTATCAGATACAGGCAAACTAACCATCTCCTGGAATATTTGCATTTATTTCATTGATCTATCCAAATATCCATCAAAATGTACATCTATCAATCATCCCCATAAAATTCATCCATCAATAACTTTTGCACAATTATTGATGGCAAGTTGCATACAAGAAATTGAACATTTCGTCGAACACTTCATCTCTTCATCCATTTTTCACTCAGTCATCATCACTCATTCCATCTATCTCTCAACCAAATCATCCCTCTATCCATCCATTCATCCGTCCGTCCATGAATCAATCAGTCAATTTTCCACCTCCCATGTACACCAACCATAATAGAGAACAGTCAATCAAGAACTGACCCTCCAAATATTCCCTCTGTCTAATCTTTGACTATTTACTAATTAATCCATCCACACATCCTTTCACCTCCCATCATTAGATCTAATACCTACCTTCTCCAGACCTGTACATCAGTCTCAATAGCAAACAGTAGATCAGACATCATCCTTTGATGCATGTGGGACCACTGTAATTCAGGTATGCGTTATGGTGCCTGCCTAGTATACAAAAATTGAAATTATTTAAAATATTAACTTTAGCATGAAATATTCAAATAGATTTGAGGTTGCATCATGTGGTGTAGGTTTATCTTTCAAGAAATAGTCATGGTAACCCTCCACCACATGGTACAACTGCAATCTATTTGACGGTTTACTACAACGTGCAAGTTATATTTTTCTTCATTCAGCAAGAAACAAATAAAGATTTAAACCCACATTCTAAGATAACTCATACTGGAAAGTCTAAAAAAAAGTTCATGAAACATCCATTTTGGCCCTCAACAGTAGAATGAATATATGCATTCACTTACATGCACTTCCACCTTATGATTTATATCTGTATTATCTCTTCAATAATTTCATATCAATTTAAGTGTGTTCGGGTTATCAACTGGAGAACCTACACAAACGTTCAAAGCTTGCAGTTCTGGATAACGATTGAAGACTAAAAGTATACTGTGTGGTCACAAACTTTTTGAAAAAAAAATAGTTGGAATTGAGACATCACTCAGTGTATATCCTAAATAATCTTGGCAGAATATCTTATCCTTAACCTATCTCTATCTAACAACTGACTTTCAATTTACCAGAAGGTGGTTGAGACAATTGCTGCAATATATCACATTTTTCTGTTATTTCATTATCGTCGACTTCGATAAAACCGGTATGGCTGTATATTGTGTTCCCTTGAATCATCATCGAATGATCCTAACCGACTACCTGGTTGTCTTATTTTCAGTTGTTTTGGGGTATAAGACTGTGCATTTTCATGTTATTGGCAATTATGAAACAACTTTATTCATTATCAAAGTAAATCATGCTTCAAATTCAGATTCTTTTCATTATAATTTATTGCAATCATCACTTCTGAAACATGCTGGAAAGAAATATAGGTAATAATTTTTCCAATAGTTTTTAAAAGCCATACATAAAATAATTTAGAAACACGATATTGAATATTCATTTAGCATTTCAATATCGCAAATATTTTGATAAATCATAATATCATGCAGCCCTAGCTGAGACGCAGATACACATGCCTGATGCGGTCCTGGACTAAATACCCTCTGACTGGGTGTATCCCCTCCTCCATTTCCTCCTCCGCTGGCTCCAGCCTCCATCTGTCTGACTTCCTCCTCCAGGGGCACCTGTGTGGTGTATTCAGCTGCCTGGAGGATCTGCTCGTTGGTTGTGATGTTAGCTAGAGGAAGGATTGCAGGGCTGTCCTTTGACACACTTGAACTCTGTAGATGAATCAGTAAATATTTAAAATATCAATCAGGAGACTTAAATGCGTAGGATACCTGATCAACAATTCACTGCACTTCCTCCCCTGTTCCCTCATACACTAGCTAAAGCCATCATTTGTCAAGCCGATCTACTTCTTGTCTGTAATATTCATCAGGTGGAAAAATGGCAGGGCTATCTCTTGACATATTTGAAAGGGAAGGTTAAATATTTTGAATATCCACCTGATAATTGAGAGGTAAATTTTCAACAACACCCTGATTGGGTGTGTCAATTTATCTGTTCCC